>BPLR01013464.1:0-39674 GCA_021605095.1 Caerostris extrusa | reverse complement strand
TCCTATTGACGCACAACTTTGAGCTTCATACCCAGAAAAATCAATGTATCTCATGATATTATTCAGATTATAGTAGAATTCCTATGAATAATGTTAAGAGTATCTCCCCTTTTTGTGTGGGAGATTCAGATCTATAACTAGTCTAATGATTTCGGGAATCGGGTTTCCAATTTGTAATAATAAATAAACAATTAATCAATATGAATGAAACTGCAATACGTTTATTTTTTCATCTGCCGATCATGATATCATGTTTGTCTAATCTGATATCAATGTTGTCTTATCTTTCCACTCCACCCTACAGATTAATGTCTTTATTTAAAGTTAAGTAATATTTGTATTTGCTGTTTTTCAGTAAAAAAATTTAAATTTCTATACTTTAATCAGTTCTTTATGTTTCAATGTAAATTCTATATTTTAATGTAATGTTTTTAAATGTTGTACATTGTACAGTTTTTGTTTTTATTTTAAGATAACTACTCATTATTTTATTCACTTAAAAATCTCGTTTGAAAGAAATGTCTGTATATTTCACCTTCTTGGAAAAAATGGAGGCATATACTACTACTACTGTGTGCGTGTACTAACTTTTCTAGAAAAAGGATTAATTTCTCTTTACTTTAGGAACAAAAACAGCGTGATGATATTAAAAATCGCTCAATACAAGGAAACCCAGTATAACTACTTATATAAGTTAACTTATAAATAAGTAGTTATAAATAAGCTTAAGTTAAACTTCTATAAAAATAAGTAGTTCTTTAAATAATTAGGTATTTTGAAATTGAAAAAATATTGTATTAAATATTTATATTTCATTTTACTTAAGATTTCATGCATTAAAATTACATTTATAGCAAGTTATTTTTCACAATTTGTTAAATTAATGTAAAAAATTTATCAAGACTTCATGACTACCTTTAAGTATATTTGATAAGTACTAATAAAGTAAATAATATATAAATGTTTTATTTAATTGAACGACTTAACTAAACAAATTAATAATGTTGATTTATGTATTTGGAAAGATTCTAGAAATATATTCTAAAAAATGACAACAGATGAGAAATCTAAACTTAAAATTACACGAAGAGTTTATGTTAACAAAATTAAAAATGAAATGTCAGCAAAGATTATAAATAACTGTAATTAAGTTTAAATATATGGTTATAATTATTCTTTGTAATTTCTTTAAATTAAAACGTTTAAGAGTCATAATTTTACATTTTTATTCTTCGAAAAAAAGAAAAAAATCGTTTAAAAGAAATTTAAAAAAAAAAAATTATAAAACAAATAAATCAAAATAAAATTCTTTTGACAGACAATTTAAATTATTTTGCTTTTGCAACGGTTTTATTTTCTTTGTCTCTGTAAAGCACAAAAAATGTATGCATTATCTTTATTTGACTAAAATTGCTTTTCATCAATTTCATAAAAAATCAATTTCATCTTAAATACTTAGGCCATTGTTAATACTACAATACAGCACTAGAGGAAAGACTTTTTTTTTTTTTTAAATTTGTTTTTCAAGATGGACCTTTCATCAATTACAATTAATTACAACAATTTTAAAAATCAATTAAAATTAATGACATATTTACAAAACATCAATAATTCATAATCAAACAAGAAATGATTTTAACGCCAAGTTTTTCACACAATGTGTGATTTGTTAATCAATTTAAAGCTTTAAATAAAATCGAACTTTTGTTGATATTTTTCTGAATTGGAACTGGAAATACTACACTTTGAATTATACTACACTCTTTCAGAAACTAAACTAAGAACATAACCCCGGAGATAAAAAGAATGAAATAAAGAAAAAAATTATAAAAATTAAATAAAAACATCAAAGCAATTTACAAAAATTCAACCATATATATATATTTTTAATTTTTTAAAAACAATTCAGAAATATTCATAATATTATCTACTTAGTTAATGTATTCTGTTATATATTATTGGGTATCATACTACAATCAAGTCCATAAATTAAGAATAATGAAGTTCAGGCAAAGAAAAGAGACAGAAGCAAAACAAATTGGACTTATTTGTAAAGTCTATTTATTAAACAAAAGGTAAAAAAAAAAAAGATGCTATATGTTTGACATAATTAATAAAAATTGGATTTTTACCCCTGGAGCAAATTTCAAAAAAGAACCTATTTACAAAAAAAAAAGTATAACATGGTTAGTATGATGGTTAACATAGAGTATATCTCCCGGACGATGCAATACAGGCCTTACAACGCCTAGGCGTGCTGAGTATCAAATTATCAATCTGATCTTGGGGAATATTACACCACTCATCAAGCAATGCCCTCCGGAAGTTCTGGTTGACAGGTGGGAGGGGGTTGACGGGTTGCAATTCGTCGGCCAAGCATATCCCCACACATATGCTCTATTGATTCAAGTCCGGTGAGTATGCTGGCCAATCCATACGGGTGATATCCTCCAATTGAAGGCATTCGTCTACAATATTTGCCCGGTGAGGACGGGCGTCATCCATAAACAGAAATTTAGCACGCATGGCGCCCGAAACAAACGTACATGTTGTTCCAGAATGACATCCCGATAGATGTGGCCTGTCATCGTTACACTCTGAACATGCAGGTCAGTTCTGGAACCAAGAATACCTCCCCAAACGAGCCATCCTGCACCACCGTAACAGTGTCGTCGTTCAATGGTGTTCTTGGTGGTAATGGGTACCTGGCGCTCTTCATATGAAAGTCCGGCGAGAATCAGACTGCAAACTAAACCTGGACTCGTCGGAAAAACATCACACAAGACCACTGTTGCGGTGTCCACAATGCATGCTCTTCACTCCAGGTTAATCGAGGCGACAGTGAGTTGCGGTAATGGAACATCTGACAGGCCTACGAGCATATAGAACCAATGTGCCCTAAGCGCCTGTACACGGTCTGCCTTGAAACTGTCGTACCGGTAGCTGAAGAGAGCTGACGAGACAGGTCAGAGGCTGTGCTCCGTCTGTTTCTTTTGGCAGTAACTGCTAAATACCGGTCCTCATTCGGCGTTATAACTCGGGGGCGACCTGCGCTGTAACATCTACTCACATTACCATCATCTTGGAATCGTTGCCAAAGCTTGAGATGACACTCTGGGCGATTCCAAGTTCTTCGGATACTTCCGGCTTTGTACGTCCACATTCCAGTCGTCCGACAATTCTATCGCGTAAAAATCATCCAAATGCTTCCTTTGTGCCATAACTCTGCGGTTATTGCACTGAAAGGCTTTTTAAAGCGCTTTGTGAACAATTTTACTTCTTTGCCACCATTCCATATATACCCTCTCTTACACTCTCGTCATTGTGACGTACTCCGCGCCATCTGGTGGTTTCCTGTAATTTTGCATATTCTTCTTCAAGATGTGTGTGATAACTCTTCAGGTAAAATTTTTATTTTAGAGTTTAATTTCTGTGTGATTCTGAATTATCCCTTAATTTATGGACATAGTGTAGTACTGTATTGAAAACTAATAATGTAAAGTTTGAAATGATATATTGTGTAGAATATTGTATATGAATATATAGTTTGCCTATAAATTTATTAGTCTCGAATAACTCTATAACAAATAATTCGTTCTATTTTTATTTATAATCACTTTATTATATTAATAATTTCTGCTTTATTTTTAAATATTTTATACAATAAGAAAAATAAGTGTCATTTAAATAATTTTTAGTATAAATAAATATGTAATAAATTTTTGATTTAAAAATATATATTAATAAAAATAATACATAATCCTTATATCCATAATATTAATATATAATAAAAACAGGATGCATCGAAATAATCAAATTTCACAGGGGAATTCTTGTTTACTTTTAGCCAATTTAAACCTTTAAATAGACTCAGACTTCCCAATTTTGGATTTCTTGCTGACTCGTAACTGTAACAGTATCTTGTTTGCATTATACCCTGTGGCAGGAACAGAACGAGAAGTCTAACAAGGATCAAATCAAAGTCAAACCCAAAAGAGCAAGAGGAAAAAAAAAAAAACTGAAACGAAATAAAAAAAAAAACCTAGACAATGTTAAATAAGAAATGACGCTACGAAAGAAGAACTTTGTTATTTATTATCTTCTTTTGAGACTTTATTCTCCAGTTAGTTCCACGGATATGGAACAATCATTTTCATTCTGGCTAGAAGACGAACTTTTCGGAGAGTATGAAGTAGAAAAAAAAAGAAAATTGTAGCATGCTCAATTTTACTACAACTTTTTCTTTTTTTTTTTTTATCTTATTGGGTTTTTTGTATCATTTTTATCCTGGGAAATCTATTCCGTTAGGGAATTAATGATACGAAAAGTTTCCAGCTATGGTATCGAAGTAAAAGATAAAGATTTCTTTCGTGTGCTTAGAAAATGGGAAACGCCTTGGGTTCGTATTTTATTCATTATTTCAAGAAAACTGATTTTGTGTAAAGCATTTCTGTCACGGATTGATCTAAAAATATTACCTATTACATGAAATATGCAAAAATGATAAAAAAAAAAAAATGAATTAAATTCTAAGGGTGCTTCTTATCTGTGCTGGATTCGTATTTGGGAATGGCAATATGTGCATTTAATGTTAATTTTTTTGCTAAAAGCATTTCATATATTTTAAATTCTTAAGTCTCATAGATTTTAGGAACTAAATTTTTATCAGATCAGTAGAAAAAATTTAAATTATACATTTTTTCACAGTTAATTACCTATGATTTATTTTTACATGTTATCGAAAATTTATTTTAAAGAAAATACACTCATGTCTATAAATTAAGGATAATTCAGAATCACACAGAAATTGAACTCTAAAATATAAAATTTCACCTGTAGAATTATCACACACATCTTGAAGAAGAATATGCAAATTACAGGAAAACCACCAGATGGCGCGGATAATACGTCACAATGACGAGAGTATAAGAGAGGGTTATATAAGAAATGGTGGCAAGAACTAAAATTGTTCACAAGCGCTTTTAAAAGCCTTTCAGTGCAATAACCGCATAGTTATGGCACAAAGGAAGCATTTGGATGATTTTTTACGTGGTAGAATTATCGGACGACTGGAATGTGGACGTACCCAGCTGGAAGTATCCGAGGAACTTGGAATCGCCCAGAGTGTCAACTCCAGGCATTGACAACGATTCCAAGATGATGGTAATGTGAGTAGATGTTACAACACAGGTCGCCCCCGAGTTACAACGCCGAATGAGGACCGGTATTTAGCAGTTACTGCCAAAAGAAACAGACGGAGCACAGCATCAGACCTGTCTCGTCAGCTCTCTTCAGCTACTGGTACGACAGTTTCAAGGCAGACCCGGTACAGACGCTTAGGGCACATTGGTCTATATGCTCGAAGGCCTGTCAGATGTGTTCCACTTACCGCAACTCACTGTCGCCTGCGATTAAACCTGGAATAGTCAGCATGCATTATGGATACCGCAACAGTGGTCTGGCGTGATGTTTTCCGACGAGTCCAGGTTTAGTTTGCAGTCTGATTCTCGCGGACTTTCATATGGCGAGCGCCAGGTACCCGTTACCACCAAGAGAACACCATTGATCGACACCGTTACGGTGGTGCAGGATGGCTCGTTTGGGAGGAATTATTCTTGGTTCCAGAACTGACCTGCATGTTCAGAGTGTAACGATGACAGGCCTAATCTATCGGGATGTCATTCTGGAACACCATGTACGTTTGTTTCGGGGCGCCATGTGTGCTGAATTTCTGTTTATGGATGACAACGCCCGTCCTCACCGTGCAAACATTGTAGACGAATGCCTTCAATTGAGGATATCACCCGTATGGATTTGCCAGCATACTCACCGGACTTGAATCCAATAGAGCATGTGTGGGATATGCTTGTGCGACGAATTGCGGCCCGTCAACCCTCCCACCTGTCAACCGGAACTTCGGAGGGCATTGCTTGATGAGTGGTAATATTCCCCCAAGATCAGATTGATAATTTGATACTCAGCATGCCTAGGCGTTGTAAGGCCTGTATTGCATCGTCCGGGAGACATACTCCATATTAACCCTCATACTAACCATGTTATACTGTTTTTTGTAAATAGGTTCTTTTTTAAAATGTGCTCCAGGGAGTAAAAATCGCAATTTTTATTAATTATGTTAAACATATAGCATCGTTTTTACTCTTTACCTTTTTGTTTAATAAATAGACTTTACAAATAAGTCAAATTTGTTTTGCTTCTGTCTCTTTCTTTGCCTGAACTTCATTATCCTTAATTTATGGACATGAGTGTAGCATTTGCATTGAAACAAAATTAATAGTTTATATTATTGCCTTTCATATTTATTTAAATTTTTACTAGACAGAGAATAGAATATTTAAGAATAGGCATTTTACATACAAAAGTAAATTGAAATAAAGGCTTATAAATATACTTCAATAAAAACCTGTGTCTATTGATTATCCTAAATTATGAACATGTATATTAGATAACTTTCTTTAATTAAATTCATTATTGAAATTAAGATAAATTTATTCACATAATTATATAGATACATAGATATAAAACAATAATATTATTATATCAAGATAATATTTTCTTTAATCGAAATTGATGACAGTGAAGTTGTTTTGCTGCTAATTAAAGGAACTTTTACATATTCCTCGGCAGTATAAATATTAAAATATTTTCAAATAATGAATATTTATGTAAAAATTAATAAATGCATTCATGCCCAAAATTATCTTGGCATGCCTATATTCACTTATCTCTCTAAAACTGTAACATACTTTTATAAATTTGTCTGGAATGATACGTTACATTATGGTATATAAATATAAAGGAAAAAAAATTAAGAACACTGCATATGATACATAATTGTAGCTTGAAACAATAAAAAATGGTAATAAAATGTGACGAAGGAATTCAGAAAAAAAGAGAATTGCTTAGAAAAAAAAAAATTGAAGAATTACGAATTTAATGTGGAATGTGAACTCCTGAATTTTACACACATATCACAACATGTTTCCATGCTGGTAATAATTGTGTCAACCACAGTTTGGGCAATGAAGAACCACTCATCCAGCAATGGTATTTTCAGAGCATTTACTACTCTATAAAGAGGATACCTACGTACAATTGCTCTACCAAGGTAGTCCTATAAATTCTCTACCGGGGTGAGATCAGTAGACTTTCTCGGCCACTGTGTTCACTGAATTTCGTCACTTTCAAAGAACTAGTCAGCGATGTCTGCTCGATGTGGATGAGCATTATCGTCCATAAATAAAAATTCATTTCAACAAATCCATCTGAAAAGATGGATTTGGTGAACCAATCATCCGAAAAGTATTTCATAAGGCTCTAAGACCTTATGATATCTCTGGGAGGTCACAGATTTGCTGTTTAAAGCTTGTAGAAGTGTCTACATCATTATTAATTCCCATACCCTCACACCTCCACTACCGAAAATATCACTTTCATAATGTTCGAGAGATAATTTCGTGTTCCTGACTCCCTTCATATGTAAGACAGAACACGTTTAGAATCATATGCAAAATTGTCAATTGTTTAGAATCATATGCATAATCGTCAATCGTTTAGAATCATATAGAAAATCGTCAATCGTTTAGAATCATATGCAAAGAGTCGTTTAGAATCATCTTATTAAACTTCGACTGATTAGTAGAGAGAACATGGGACTAATGGTGTTCGCTCCTGTTCTAATGTACTTTGTACCAATTAGAGATATCCCTCTTCTTTTTATGAAGAGAGTGAAATACACACCCTTGGCTTTTGGCAAAAATGCCTTTTATCATAAGCCTTCTATATAACGTTTGCAATGATACAGGGTTTCCAGTGGTGGTTGCCAGCTCTGTGCTTAACAGACGAGCAGTAGAGTTCCTGTTACGACGGGAAGTTATTGATATCGATCTTCAGAAACAGTTGTCATTCGCTTACGACCTTGTCCAGGCTTTCTTGCAACAGTTCCATCATTTTGAAAATATTTCCGTATCGTAGAGATTGTCTTTCTTGAAATATTCAGATATCTGACCGCTTCGATGAGCTGCATTGCTTCTAAACGGTTTATGAGTCGATACTTCACTTATTCTTCCAAACGATTCTTCGAACCCACAACAAACCGATTTCTGTTCTTACACACAGAAATCAAACGCTGTGTTGTGCTCAGTTTTCACTTTTGAGCAAAACTTTTTCGAATGATGTAAGCCTAGATTTGTATATCAGAAACAGTTTTATCACTTTTGATAGAATAATGGGAATTAAGCTTATTTTTAACACATTCCCTACAAACACTGATCAGCTGATTAAATATTTGATGGAATATCATCGTTTCCCATCATTTGTAAAGGTAAAAATTTGGACATAAGGGCATATTTATAATTATGGTAAATTTCAGATGGTCTAAATTATCTTTTAAAATCTCCATAAAAATTGTTTATACATTAATAAAAAAGAATCTTGACACTACTGGTCCAATTGTCAAATTTATTCAGAATGACATTTTTTATAACTCATCAAAGTAAAATTAATAAAAATTAACTGACAATTTGAAGTTTTGTTACTCACTACTAAATATGTGTGGTTTGAATTTAAATTGCAAAATATGTAGTTCTGAATAATTACAGTGGTCGACAAAAAATTAACCGTTAAAATTCTCCAACTTGCAAAAAGCAATTTGTGATTTACAAGTATTTGTTCTTAAATTTAAATATGCAATCAGAATTGCATCAGTACGTACTATTTTTGAGAGAGAAACTATTATTTAAAAAAATTCTAATAAATGATTGATGTATTCATTTATTATAATGCTACAAAAATTTAATTATGAAATATAACATTTTTCATTACCGTATAAACCTATCGGTAAAGTTCCTCATAACAACCCTTTTGTTGATTGACTTTTGCATTTTTGTTTTGCTGTAATTTCTTTCAGATTCCGTTAGTAATCTCATTTAATGTTATTCATTTTTTCATTTTCAGTTTAGTTATCCAAGAGGATTCATATTCATCAGAAACTAATGCCATATTCAGAAAAAAAAAGTTCAAGTGCAAATGTAGTAAATGAATTATTAAAGGCATTATGATGTCTAATACGCTAAAGGAAATAAGTAGGTTCTCTACAATTTCTTCATAACTTTGGAATTTTTTTTTTTTTTTTTTTTTGTTTTTCATCTATTTTGAAAAAGCAACAACGTGATTTTTGAGCAATATTAATTTTTCTCTGAAATTTCTTTGAAACGTTGCTTTTTTAAAGTACTCCTCAAAAAATCCTTTTTTTAACTTGCTTATGCTTAGTTATTTAGCCTAATGCATCACTAAAAGAAATGTTTAATGTGGCCTTCTTTTATGCATCAACCTTACAGACATTAATAAATCTAAATATTCGTTTTGGTAAGCAGTGATACTGTAATCTCATTTGAGATTTTGAAGTACGATTTTTAATCAAAACTTTTTAAAATGGGGTAGACCATTTTTAATAAAAAACAAAATTCAAAAATAAGTAGCGCGATTTCAGCTGAAATGTTTAAGCAAAAATGATGTTTAGGGATCTCTATGTTTTTGGCGATCAAGTTTCCTCGCCAAATTTCGAAAAACCGACAGTTCGAAGTGAAAAAAAAAAATAACATAACCACATTTGGCAAAATTCCTTGATGTGGGGATATTTTTGTTTCTAAATAACAATGCCCTCTAAAATTAGATTTGGCCTGTGAAGAAATCTCTCATCTTAAATGAATTTCAGGATAAAATTTGATTTCCTCATTTGAAATTGGTGTTGTGAAATTTAAAAGTTTCAATTATTATATTAACAAAGAGTAATTTAAATCAAATCATTATTGTAAATATTTAGATATTTTAAAACCTCAAATATTTATCATCATAAAATATTATTTAAATTCAATTTACATACATTTTGAAAATGCTTTTAGTATATTTTAAAACATTCAAAATATTAATTTGTGAAGCTTTATAAAATTTGTTTAACCTCATTATAAATATAGCGTGAAAGAAAACGAATACTATTTGCCTTTGTTTATAAAACTGAATACTTAAATAATATAATTCTTCAAGATACTTCATTTAAAAATTTGCTACATTGCTAATTGCAGCTGTTTGATTATTAACAAAGATTACGCTAAAGTCATGATTATATCATGAAAGTCAGAAATGATTTTATTACGAAATAACAAATCAAATTTATATCACCATTTCTGATATACAATAGGTTCAGGAATAAAGATTTAATTAATAAATGATTCAACAATAATTATTCTTTTTTATTTCCAAAAAGAAGTCCTTTCTTTAAAATTAAACGAAACTTGGATTTGGCTTACGAAGAAATCTCTCACCTTAAAAAGAATTAAAGGACAGAATTAAGAGACAGTGTTAAATTGATAAGAATTAATTAATATTTTTAAAAAAAGTAATTTATAGCAAACCATTGTTATAATTTTTAAATAATTCTAAACTCAAATATTTATTATCGCAAAATATTATTTAAATTTAATTTACATTTATTTTTTTAAAATACTTTTTAAATTCCTTCTATTAGCTCACACTCTCCCTATATATATCTCTTGTTCAAATTTTCAATCGTTAATAAAATACTTTTTATTCATCCACTCAAGTTAAAATACATTTTTTTGAACTTGTAGGGGATGACACTTGATGTTACTACAGTTTTTCAAATATTAATTAAGTAATTAAATTTAATTAATTAATTTTAATTTTTTTTAGATTTAAGTTGCATATATCTACCAATAGATGGCACCTGATAAACTTTAAAAAAAGGAATGAAAATTATTTATAAAGGACTTTCTGCAATATAGTGAAAAAAAAAGTAGGAATTGACTTTAAAATTTTTTTATACATTACTTGTTAGTATAATTTAAAACATTCAAAATATTAATCTGTAAAACTTTATAAATTTTTTTTGCCTCATTATAAAAATAATGCACGTGAAATTTAATAAAACGACATGCCTCTGTTTATAAAAAAATGTATACATAAATAATAAATTAATTATTCAAGATATTCCAATTAAAGGTTTACGACATTGCTAAGTGCAGCTGTTTGATTATTTACAAAGATAAGAAAAAGTCATGAATATATTAAAGTCAGAAATTATTTTATTACGAAATAACAAACCAAATTAAAATCACCATTTCTGATATACAATAGGATCAGGAATAAAGATTTAATTAATAAATGATTCCATAATAATTATTCTTTGTTATTTCAAAAAGAAGTCCTTTCTTTAAAATTAAAAGCAAAAAAGAATGTAGATTTAAGCATCTTACAGATTATTCATTTTAATTAAAAGATGGAAACTTTTAATGAAATATTCCACAGAAAAAAGTTAATCAATTCAATTACGAGTTCAGGTTATTAAATTCCTTTTAGATACTCATTAAGAGGAGACAGCTCCGCCCAAGGATTGTGTAGCTTAATTTTCTCATCAGTATTAGTATTAATTACATCAGATAAATTTATTCTTTGATTTGCGATTGAACATTTTTATTCTTAATCCATCACTGAAGCTTTGCTCTCACAAGTTTTCTAATTTTTAATTTCATCAAAGCCTCTCCTTGAAATATTTGTCAAAAGGAATTTAATTTTTTTAAAAAATGCAGAATTGAAAAAATTATTTTTAAATGTTGCGTTTGGAATATAATTTGAATTAAAATTTAAAAATACACTGAAATTATTCATCTTTTCTCATTCTTTTAAGAAATGTTGTAATATTTTAAATTTTAAGGAATTGTTAACAACTATGATTTATTTTATTTTTCTATTATATAATCCTTTATTTTGGGAGAACTATAAAAATAATCGGTTCTGGAATCTGTGAACTACACACTTAAGAATACATTGTTTAGGATTAATATAGAGTGAAAGGTATGTTCGAACCAATTCACTAATGTTTGATTAGTTCACTTTAAAAATTAATTTTTGATAATCTTGTATATTACATAAACTATGGATAAAAATGATTTTTATATTTTTCTCTTCGTTGAGAAAGAGAAAATGGTTAAGTTTGTTTGCCTGTTAAGATACATAATAAATGAACATCACGTTATTTAATCCATCTGCAATTAAAACTGATCTCAATTCACCCAATAGTAAGCAATTTTTGTTTTTTTGCAAATACTTATCCATAGATAAATGGTTTAATAGGCATAGTAAATTAGATTCTAATAGACGAGAAAAAAGAATCTGGTGCTATCCTTAATTTTATCTAATTACAATTAGTTTTGTTCTTCATTGAGCTTTGTGCAGATCGCCGATGAGCGATGGAGAGAGGACATTGCCTTCCAGGAGAATTTTAAGAGGTAGGAACCTCGGCTTTGTCATATAGAAAAAAAATCGACAATTTTCATCCGATGTCTAACGAAGAGTTTTTATGATAAATTATAAAAAAATTTTATAATAAAGTTGTTTTTTTTCACAATTGAGAACATTTTGCATTTATATTTTTACATTTTGAAAAAAACATTAAAACATAATTCTATTGAGAAATTTAACTGGTTTTCTCATAATAAAAGCTATTTCCCGTTTTCATTACAGAGAATTAAAAATAGTTTTTTTTATTCTGAATATGATGCAGGAGTTGATGTATGACACATATACATTTTCCAATGAATTCTAATTATTCATTGGAAAATGTTTCCATTGAAAAAATGTGTGTATGTGCAGGTTTCCTAAATGCGAGATCAAAGCAACTAAACTAATGTTTGAAGTTTTTCATATTTTGTCGATTTTCATGAAAATAAATGAACGAAAGGAATGAACCAATACTTTCTACTGTAACTCTTTTATATATGTAAGCGCATACATGTATGATACCATTTCATGGAAAGATACTTTATAAGTGCCAATGCAAATATCTGTTCTTTGTTTGCGCACACTTTTGAAAATGTTGTGTAGCTATTTTTTGCAGCTATATGCAAAATTTCAAGGCAAATATTTAAAATTAGTAAACCGCTAACGTTTGAATGATAGAATTACATGGAAAATAGAGGAAGACTGGAAGTAGGACATTCTCAAGTAAAGAATACTAAAGATTTAAATGTAATGTTCATCGTCGTGTCCAACATATGGAAAGAGTTAAAGGATACAGAATACTTTAAGAAACAGACTGGCCAAGATCACCCAAGTTCCTCAATTACCAATGAAGATTGATATTTCTCCCACACATAAACTCAAGTTTTAAAGGTTACTATTTTCATAATACTGCACGAGCGAAACTGGTTTGCAAACATTATTACTTTTTATATTCCACTCGGTCCTGTGCATAAGATAAGCCATTTATTATGGTGCAGTCAACATAGACTCTGGACCACAAATCAGTAGGGAACCATACTAATTTCTGATTTGTCCTGGTTTAGCCAAACCACTGATTCTCGACGTTTGTTCAGACGAAAAGACCAGTAATCACTAGCTGTTCTTCAACATCTGGATAAAAGCATTCATTGTTGTGTAAAGTTTATGGTCTGAGCAGATGTCTGTATTTTAGCAGGTATTTTATGGGCTGAATAGAATGGACTAGCGCACAGCTCTCTGTGCCCTTTTCGGACATTTTGTAACCAGATTATAGGAATGATATTTATGTTTTTCAAGGGTATGAAATTTTAAGGGTTTAATGAATATAAACAAACATCTACATAGGTTAATCAAACCGAAAAATTTCGATGAAATAAGAAAATTCGTTGGTTGGATTAACCCCATAGATATCCAGATATAAAAATAATTTTAAGAACCACTTCGAAACGCAAACGCAATTCCATCTTTCAAAACCAAACAATTTCTGAAAATATAGTTGCGGAAGAAATGAGATTGACCACCGAAATGGATAACATACTGCTTAATTTTATTATGAATTCATGAATTGAGAGTTATACATTTGCAAGAGAGAATAATAGGCCTACCTTCACGTATTAATCAATATTTTGTTTTCTATTTTAAATTCATTCTGTGACTGTCTGGTGAGGAGAAGTCTCATGATTAATTGTTATTTGGTTATTAATATTTTTTTTGCAATACTATCTTATTTACGTACCTAATTTTATTACAAACAGTTCAGTAACTCTTAATATATTTGCACAATTGGAAATTATTTTTAATTTTCAACATCGGTATATTTTTAACAATATCAAATAAACACATAATGAATATGTTGGTTACGTTGATTTATATTCTCTAATGATAAAAATGTATTTTTAAAATGATTGTAAAGCGAAATTTAAGAAGAAAAAAAAAAAACTTTTTAATGAAATAGAAAAGATATGTAATGAAAAATAGGTTAGAAATTCCCTTTTAAATGGTCATATTATGCATTTTGCATATTTATGTTTTAAAGGTAATTAAATTTCTAACACAAAGTTTCGTTAAACAGTGACGGAAGGAACAAACGAGCATATTTTGCAACACAATCATTCTCACAGAAAATGAGTAGGATCGTTCACAATTCTGACAGGGTTTGTCCAATGAATAATAAGACTGTTTTGCTATTATTTTTATTGTTTCTTAATATGCCATACTGAAGAGTCATTATTAACCTTGACATGCGTATTTCGAAAGTGTTCGGTGTAAATTAAATTGGCGACAAAAATCTGTCATTTCAGTAACAATTTAAAATAATGACACAAGTGCCTAATTAAACATCCTCTATCGTACGAATTAAAATTCAATTAGGTAACAATATTAATATTTTAATAATAATTATTTTAATAGAATATTTTAATCAATAATATTCTAAACTTTTTAAGAACTTTAATTTGGAGGTATATCTGTAAACTCAGAATTATATTCAATAAAAATCCTGCAAATATAAATCCACATATATTTTAAAACTTTTATTTTAAAAATATCTTAATGTTATATACCCTTGCCTGAACGGCATTAAGTATCATCAGAACCACCCCATATTTTTCTTAAGGAAAATATTTCTATAGCTCATCAAGCAAAATACGAATCTAAATCAATAAAATCTATATCAATAAAAGGTCTGTTCTAAATCAATAAAATATAAACCTACTTACCGAATCTTAAACCATTTTATGGATTACGAATGACTGTGATTTATAAATTAGAATGAATCTCAGGAACATATATCACCATTTTTCAATAAATCTCTTACAACAAAATTTACTATAATTATTCTCAGATAAACAACTGATAAGTTAGCTTCAAATTATTCATCTCAAACTCATTAAGATGGCATACATTTCTACGTCAATGTAATTTTAATCATCAAATATTAAGAATAACAAATTATTTATGACTCATAAAGAATGGAAAAGATAGCTTCATCCTTTTTTTCACGGCTCTTAACTTTAAAATTGCATAAATTTTAACTGTCAGCACTTAATTAAGCATTGTAATTATTTGTTTTCTTCCTTATATGTCTTAATCAAGATTAATTGACTTTTATGAACAAAATTAAAAACTATTTCAGATCATAAAAGAAATATTTAAAAACTTAAGTTTCAACTTGATATGAAATGAATGCTTTCATTCAGTTTGGTGTGTACTATATCAATATTTTATGGATCTTGAGATATTGTAATTGACTAATAAAATTCCAGTTTAATTTTCAATCAATTTCAAAGCGCAGTGAAAAAAAGAAATCCTTATTTTTATTTGCAACTGCTTAGCATCCAAAATGATTAACTGCCTCATTATTACTTTAGAGGCGCCTAAGACACTATTAAAGTTGGAAATAAAAACTTCTAATGATGTCCGACCATGCAAGTTAATTTTTAAATTACTTTCTCTTCCAGACAAATTGTTCAATGATCTTCCAACGTTTTGGAGTTTTCTCTTTTGTTTCTGATTCTTGGAAGAAGGGGGCCCGAAGATCACTCTTGAAATTTTCTAATTAATTAAATTGAGCGTGGCTCCTTCACCATTCACTTCACGCTCCGGGAAACTTTCAGAACGAAATAATTTTCGGGCCTTGATCATAAATGGGGAGCCACTGCATATAGTAGTATCTTTTGCATCAGATAAAAGGCATTCCCTCTGCGCCAGAAATTGATTATGTGCTTTCAGGAATTATACGTTCTTATAAATGAAAGAATGTAATTCTGTGGATTGATACGGATCAAATGTTCGAGGTTGTTTAATTAGAAATTTTTAAATAAATATGTGAGTTAAAAAGTTTGTAACATGCACATTTTAATTAGAAACGCCTGGTTAGCTCTTTTTTGGCGGCTCATAAAATGCAATATTTGTAGTTCAGTTGCAGTAATTATATCTTATGATTTATTTTCGACATATGATACGACATTGGTATACGAAATATACAAATTTGTGCAGTTGATCATGCAAAAGAATTTATATCAGATTGATTATTTCTGTTCTCCATCAATAAAATATAAACCTACTTAACAATTCATTAAATATTTTGGAATTCAATTGACAGTGATTTATAAATCAGAAATAATCTCAAGGACATTCATCGCCATTCTTCAATAAATCTCATAAAGAATGGAACAGATAACATCATGCATTTTTTTTTCTTGGCTCTTAGCTTTACAATTTTTGTATAATAGTTCTTTGATAAAAAACTAATCAGTTAGCTTCAAATTGTTCATCTTCAATCTAATTATAATGGGAAAAGGTCAATACATTTCTACAACACAGTAATGTTAATTTCAAATAGTATGAATGGCATAAATTATTTATGAATCATAAAGAATGGAAAAGATAATTTCATGTATCTTTTCTTGGATCTTAGCTTTAAAATTGCATACATTTTAACTCACAGCACTTAATTAAGCATTGTAGTTATTTTTTTTTATTCTTTATATCTCTTAATCAAGATTAATTGACTTTTCTGAACAAAATAAAAATTATTTTTGATTTAACGAAAGAAATATTCAAACTTAAGGTTCTTCTTGATATGAAATGAATGCTTTCAATCAGTTTGGTGTGTACTATATAAACATTTTATGGATCTTGAGATATGGTAATTGACAAATAAAATTCCAGTTTAATTTTCAATCAATTTCTAAACGCAGGGGAAAAAAAAAGGCCGTTATTTTTCTTTGCAACTGCTTAGCATCCAAAATGATTAACTGCCTCATTATTACTTTAGAGGCGCCTAAGACACTATTAAAATTGGAAATAAAAACTTCTAATGATGTCCGACCATGCACGTTAATTTTAAATTACTTTCGCTTCCAGACAAATTGTCCGATGATCTTCCAACGTTTTGAATTTTTCTTTTTGTTTCTGATTCTGGAAGAAGGGGGCCTGGAGATCACTCTTGAAATTTTCTAATTAATTAAATTGAGCGTGGCTCCTTCATCATTCACTTCACGCTCCGGGAAACTTTCAGAGCGAAATAATTTTTCGAGCCTTAATCTTAAATGGTGAGCCACTGCATATAGTAGTATCTTTTGCATCATATCCAAGGGATTCCCCTTTGCGACTGAAATTGATTATGTCCTTTCCAGGAATTGTACGTTCTTATAAATGAAAGAATTTAACTCTGCGGGTTGATACGGATCAAATGTTCGAGGTTGTTTAATTAGAAAAATTTTAAAGTAAATATGCAAATTAAAAATTTCGTACCATAAACATTTTTAATTAGAAATGCCTCGTTAGCTTTTTTGTTGAGGAATCATAAAATGCAATATTGAATGTTCAGTTAGAGAAATTAAATTTTCGGCATTAAAGATACCATATTGATCAAACTAAATAATTCAATTGACCATCAAAAAAATTAAAAGTATATCTGTTTAAATAAATTAAAATATGTTTCAACATTTGATTAATAAAGAATCAATTTTGGAAAATAAATAATTCAGTAATATTTTTAGATATATCCCAAACATTTAAGGGATTGTTTTATATAAAACAATTATTCTTGTTGTTCTTAGATAAACAACTAATCAAGTTTGCTTCAAATTGTTCGACTTCAATTTAATTATGTTGGAAAAGGTCAATACATTTCATACATCATAGTAATGTTAATTATGAAATATTATGAATAACATAAAATTATTTATGATTCATAAAGAATGGAAAAGATAACTTCATGCATTTTTTTTTTTGGCTCTTAACTTTAAAATTACATAAATTTTAACTGACAGCACTTAATTAATCATTGTATTTATTTGTTTTCTTCTTTCTATCTCTTAATCAAGATTAATTGACTTTTATGAAAAAATTAAAAATATTTTTTTATTACGAAAGAAATGTATTTAAAACTTAAGTTTCAACTTGATATGAAATGAATGCCTTCAATCAGTTTGGTGTGTATAAACATTTTATGGCCCTTGAGTTATTGTAATTAACTAATAAAATTCAAATTTAATTTTCAATCAATTTCTAAACGCAGGATAAAAAAGAGGACCATTATTTTTATTTGCAACTGTTTAGAATCCAAAATGATTAACTGCCTCATTATTACTTTAGAGGCGCCTGAGACACTATTAAAGTTGGAGAATAAAAACTTCTAATGATGTCCGACCATGCACGTTAATTTTTAAATTACTTTCTCTTCCAGACAAAGTGTCCAATGATCTTCCAACGTTTTGGAATTTTCTCTTTTGTTTCTGATTCTTGGAAGAAGGGGGCCCGAAGATCACTCTTGAAATTTTCTAATTAATTAAATTGAGCGTGGCTCCTTCATCATTCACTTCACGCTCCGGGAAACTTTCAGAGCGAAATAATTTTTCGAGCCTTGATCATAAATGGGGAGCCACTGCATATAGTAGTATCTTTTGCATCAGATCCAAGGCATTCCCTTTGCGCCAGAAATTGATTGTGTGCTTTCAGAAATTATACGTTCTTATAAATGAAAGAATGTAATTCTGTGGATTGATACGGATCAAATGTTCGAGGTTGTTTAATTAGAAAAATTTTTAAAGCATATATAAGAATTAAAAATTTTGTACCATGTATATTTTAATTAGAAACGCTTGGTTAGTTTTTTTTGTTTGGAAGGCTAATAAAATGCAATATTGAATGTTCAGTTAGAGTAATTATATTTTCGACATGGGAAAGAACTGATATTGATAAAATATAATAGTTCAATTATTATCAAATAAATTAAAACTATTCGTTTAAATAAATTTAAATATGTTTCAATATTTGATTAATAGTTAATCAATATTGGTAAAATAAATAATTCAGTAATATTTTTAGATATATATTGCCTATAGATTTAAGGGAATGTTTTTTTTATATAAATAACTATTCTTGTTGTTCTTATATAAACAACTAATCAATTAGCCTCAAATATGATGGAATTAGTCAATAAATTCAAACACAATTGTTAATTAATGAATGGAAATGCAGGGGAAAGATAACCGCCTTACATTTTTTGGCTCTTAGCTTTCTTAATTAAGCATTGTAATTATTTACAACACAATTAATGTTAATTATCAACAAAATAAAAATATGAATAACATAAAAATATTTATGATTCATAAAGAATGGGAAAGATAATTTCATTACATTTTTTTTTTTGGCTCTTAGCTAAAATTGCATAAATTTTAACTATCACAATACTTAATTAAAATTCATTGTAATTTTCAATCAATTTGTTCTAAAAATGGGACCATTATTTTTTTTGCAACTGTTTAAATATATTAGCTCTTAATCAATATTAATTGGCTTTTATAAACAAAATAAAAATTATTTTTGATGACGAAAGAAATATTTAAAATCTTAAGTTTTCTTGATATGAAATGAATGCTTTCAATCAGTTTTGGTGTGTATATATAAATATTTTATGGATCTTGAGATATTGTAATTGACTAATAAAATTCCAGTTTAATTTTCAATCAATTTCTAAACGCAGAGAAAAAAGGGCCATTATTTTTCTTTGCAACTGCTTAGCATCAAAATGATTAACTGCCTCATTATTACTTTAGAGGCGCCTAAGACACTATTAAAGTTGGAAATAAAAACTTCTAATGATGTCCGACCATGCACGTTAATTTTTAAATTACTTTCTCTTCCAGACAAATTGTCCAATGATCTTCCAACGTTTTGGAATTTTTCTCTTTTTGTTTCTGATTCTTGGAAGAAGGGGCCCGAAGATCATTCTTGAAATTTTCTAATTAATTAAATTGAGCGTGGCTCCTTCATCATTCACTTCACGCTCCGGGAAACTTTCAGAGCGAAATAATTTTTCGAGCCTTGATCTTAAATGGGGAGCCACTGCATATAGTAGTATCTTTTGCATCAGATCCAAGGCATTCCCTCTTTTGCGTCAGAAATTGATTGTGTGCTTTCAGGAATTATACGTTCTTATAAATGAAAGAATGTAATTCTGTGGATTGATACGGATCAAATGTTCGAGGTTGTTTAATTAGAAAAATTTTTAAAGAAATATGTGAGGCATTAAAAATTTTGTACCATGTACATTTTAATTAGAAACGCCTGGTTAGCTTTTTTTTGACAGGCTCATAAAATGCAGTATTTGTATTCAGTTGCAGTAATTATATCTTATGATTTATTTTCGACATATGATACGACATTGGTATATGAATATACAATTTTGTGCAGTTTATCAAAAAAATAATTTATATCAGATTGATTATTTCTGTTCTACATCAATAAAATATAAACCTATATAACAATTTTAAATATTTTGGATTTCGATTGACTTGATTTATAAATCAGAATAAATCTCAAGGACATTCATTTTTCTTCTGTTATGAATAACAGTAAATCTTTTTTCTGACAGAATTTAGTATAATTGTTCTTAGATAAACAATTAATCAGTTTGCTTCAAATTGTTCATCTTCAATCTAATTATAATGGGAAAAAGGTCAATACATTTCTACAACACTATAATGTTAATTATCAAATATTATGAATAACAAAAATATTTATGATTCATAAAGAATGGAAAGATAATTTCATGCATTTTTTTCTTGGCTTTCAAAATTGCATAAATTTTTGCTGACAGCACTTAATTAAGCATTGTAGTTATTTTTTTATTTTATTCTCTTAAAATAAATTGGAAAATTAACTTTTATAAAAAAAAAAAAAAATTACTTTTTTGATGAAAGAAATATTTAAAACTTAAGGTTTCAACTTGATATGAAATGAATGCTTTCAATTATTTTGGTGTGTATAATACATTTTATGGATCTTGAGATATTGTAATTGACAAATAAAATTCCAGTTTAATTTTCAATCAATTTATAAACGCAGGATAAAAAGAGGACCATTATTTTTCTTTGCAACTGTTTAGCATCCAAAATGATTAACTGCCTCATTATTACTTTAAAGAGGCGCCTAAGACACTATTAAAGTTGGAAAATAAAAACTTCTAATAATGTCCAACCATGCATTTTAATTTTAAATTACTTTCGCTTCCAGACAAATTGTCCAAAGATCTTCCAACATTTTGGAATTTTCTCTTTTGTTTCTGATTCTTGGAAGAAGGGGCCCGAAGATCACTCTTGAAATTTTCTAATTAATTAAATTGAGCGTGGCTCCTTCATCATTCACTTCACGCTCCGGGAAACTTTCAGAGCGAAATAATTTTTCGGGCCTTGATCATAAATGGTTAGCCACTGCATATAGTAGTATCTTTTGCATCAGATAAAAGGCATTCCCTCTGCGCCCGATCGAAATTGATTATGTACTTTCAGGAATTTTACGTTCTTGTAAATGAAAAAAAGGTAACTCTGGGTTGATACGGATCAAATGTTTAAAGGTTATTTAATTAGAAAAATTTTAAAGTAAATATGCAAATAAATAAAATTTGTACCATGTACATTTTAATTACAAAAGCCTCGTTAGCTTTTTTTTTGAAGACTCATAAAATGCAATATTGAATGTTCAGTTAGAGTAATTATATTTTCGGCATAGGACAGAACTGATATTGATAAAACTAAAAAAAATTAAAAGTATAATAATTTGAATATGTTTCAACATTTGATTAATAGGTAATCAATAATGGAAAATAAATAATTCAGTAATATTTTTAGATATATCCCATAGATTTAAGGGACTGTTTTCTAATATAAACAACTAATCAGTTAGTTTCAAATTGTTCATCTTCAATCTAATAATGATGGCAAAACGTCAATAAATTTCTACGACACTAAAAATGTTAATTATCAAATATTGTGTATAACATAAAATATTTTTGATTCATAAAGAATGGAAAGATAACTTTAAGTATTATTTTTGGCTCTTAACTTTAAAAGCTTATAAACTTTAACTGACATCACTTAATTAAGCATTGTAATTATTTGTTTTCTTCTTTATATCTCTTAATCAAGATTATTTGTCTTTTATGAACAAAAATAAAAAAAAAATTATTTTTGATGATGAAGGAAATACTTTAAAACTTAAGTTTCAACTTGATATGAAATGAATGCATTCAATAAGCTTCATGTGTATAAACATTTTATGGATCTTGAGATATTGTAATTGTCTAATAAAATTCCAGTTTAATTTTCAATCAATTTCGAAACGCTGGATAAAAATAGGACCATTATTTTTCTTTGCAACTGTTTCTGATCCAAATTGTTTAACTGCCTCATTATTACTTTAAAGGTGCCTAAGACACTATTAAAGTTGGAAAATAAAAACTTTCTAATGATGTCCAACCATGCACGTTAATTTTTAAATTACTTTCTCTTCCAGACAAATAATTTTTAAATTACCAATGATCTTCCAACGTTTTGAATTTTCTCTTTTGTTTCTGATTCTTGGAAGAAGATGGCCCGAAGGTCACTCTTGAAATTTTCTAATTAATTAAATTGAGCGTGTCTCCTTCATCATTCACTTCACGCTCCGGGAAACTTTGAGAGTGAAATAATTTTTCGAGCCTTCATTATGAATGGAGAGCTACTGCATATAGTTGTATCTTTTGCATCAGAGATCCGAGGCATTCCCTTTGCGCCCGATTGAAATTGATTACGTACTTTCAGGAATTGTACGATCTTGTAAGAGAAAGAATGTAACTCTGGGTTTATACCGATCAAATGTTCGAGGTTGTTTAATTATTAAAATTTTAAAGTAAATATACGAATTAAAAATTGTATATCATGTACATTTTAATTAGAAACACCTGGTTGCCTTTTTTGTTGAAGGCTTATAAAATGCAGTATTGAATGTTCAGTTGCGATACTTATATCTTGTGATTTATTTTGGAAATATGATTAATAAAAAAAAAATAATGTAACTATTTAGAAAAAAATTAAAAAATAGTTGCTTAAATAAATTAAAATATATTTTCAACATTTAATTGATAATGTATCCATAATAATAACACAAATATTTCAAAAATATTTTCAGATATATCCCATAGTTTTTAAGGGATTTTTTTATATTCCCCATATAGGCGGTCGGCCTGATGGAAAACGGCTAGCGCTCTGATCAATCGGCCTTTGGTGCTATGAGGAAATGGAATCCTGGCGGTGACATGGATAATTGTTAGTGATTCGGTATTCACGATAAACTGTAGGTGTCGGTCTGTTTAGCCCTCGTGTGCACAAGATGACCGTAGAGCGAAAAATCAAATCAAAACCATACTTCCTGAGGTATAATCAAAATTTCCATTCATTATGTTATTATAAGTTAAATTTTTAACTTTAGAATATTTAAAATTT
The DNA here is from genome assembly GCA_021605095.1 of Caerostris extrusa. Taxonomy (NCBI): domain Eukaryota; kingdom Metazoa; phylum Arthropoda; class Arachnida; order Araneae; family Araneidae; genus Caerostris; species Caerostris extrusa. The sequence continues at coordinate 16,089 of BPLR01013464.1, read as the reverse complement.
ATACATTGAAGCTTTGGTGTGTATAAACATTTTATGGATCTTGAGATATTGTAATTGACTAATAAAATTCCAGTTTAATTTTCAATTAATTTCTAAACGCATGATAAAAAAAGAGGACCATTATTTTTCTTTGCAACTGTTTCTCATCCAAAATGATTAACTGCCTCATTATTAATTTAGAGGCGCCTAAGACACTATTAAATTTGGAAATAAAAACTCCTAATGATGTCCGACCATGCAAGTTAATTTTTAAATTACTTTCTCTTCCAAACAAATTGTCCAATGATCTTCCAACGTTTTGGAGTTTTCTCTTTTGTTTCTGATTCTTGGAAGAAGGGGGCCCGAAGATCACTCTTGAAATTTTCTAATTAATTAAAATGAGCGTGGCTCCTTCCTCATTCACTTGACGCTCCGGGAAACTTTCAGAGCGAAATAATTTTTCGAGCCTTGATCATAAATGGGGAGCCACTGCATATAGTAGTATCTTTTGCATCAGATAAAAGGCATTCCCTCTGCGCCAGAAATTGATTGTGTGCTTTCGGGAATTATACGTTCTTATAAATGAAAGAATGTAATTCTGTGGATTGATACGGATCAAATGTTCGAGGTTGTTAATTAGAATTTTTTTTAAATAAATATGTGAGTTAAAAGGTTTGTACCATGCACATTTTAATTAGAAACGCCTGGATAGCTCTTTTTTGTTGACGGCTCATAATCTCAAGGACATTCATGGCCATTTTTCAATAAATCTCATGAAGAATGGAACAGATAACATCATGCATTTTTTTTTTCTTGGCTTGGCTTAGCTTTACAATTTTGTATAATAGCTCTTTGATAAAAAAAACTAATCAGTTAGCTTCAAATTGTTCATCTTCAATCTAATTATAATGGGAAAAGATCAATACATTTCTACAACACAGTAATGTTAATTATCAAATAGTATGAATGACATAAAAGTAAATTTTAACTCACAGCACTTAATTAAGCATTGTAGTTATTTTTTTTTTATTCTTTATATCTCTTAATCAAGATTAATTGACTTTTCTGAACAAAATAAAAATTATTTTTGATGACGAAAGAAATATTCAAACTTAAGGTTCTTCTTGATATGAAATGAACGCTTTCAATCAATTTGGTGTGTACTATATAAACATTTTATGGATCTTGAGATATGGCGATTGAGTAATAAAATTCCAGTTTAATTTTTTTCAATCAATTTCTAAACGCAGAGAAAAAAAAAGGGCCGTTATTTTTCTTTGCAACTGCTTAGCATCCAAAATGATTAACTGCCTCATTATTACTTTAGAGGCGCCTAAGACACTATTAAAGTGGGAGAATAAAAACTTCTAATGATGTCCGACCATGCACGTTAATTTTAAATTACTTTCTTTCCAGACAAAGTGTCCAATGATCTTCCAACGTTTTGGAATTTTTCTCTTTGTTTCTGATTCTTAGAAGAAGGGGGCCCGAAGATCATTCTTAAAATTTTCTAATTAATTAAATTGAGCGTGGCTCCTTCATCATTCACTTCAAGCTCCGGCAAACTTTCTGAGCGACATAATTTTTCGAGCCTCGATCTTAAATGGGGAGCCACTGCATATAGTAGCATCTTTTGCATCAGATCCAAGGCATTTTCTCTGCGTCAGAAATTGATTGTGCGCTTTCAAGAATTATACGTTCTTATAAATGAAAGAATGTAATTCTGTGGATTGATACGGATCAAACGTTAGAGGTTGTTTAATTAGAAAAATTGTAAAGAATATATAGGCATTAAAAATTTTGTACCATGTACATTTTAATTAGAGACGCTTGGTTAGCACTTTTTTTGAAGGCTCGTAAATGCAGTATTTGCTATTGAATTGCAGTAATTATATCTTTGGCATATTTTCGGCGTAGGATACGACATTGGTATATGAATTATACCGATTTGTGTAGTTTATCAAGCAAAATAATTTATATCAGATTGATTATTTCTGTTCTACATCAATAAAATATAAACCTATATAAGTAAATATTTTGGATTTCGATTGACTTGATTTATAAATCAGAATAAATCCCATACACACGCATCACCTGTTATGTAGTAAATCTTATAAGACAGAATTTAGTATAATTGTTCTTAGATAAACAATTAATCAGTTTGCTTCAAACTATTCGTCTATCATCTAATTATGATGAGAAAAGATCAATTAATTGCTACAACACTATAATGTTAATTATCAAATATTATGAATAACAAATTATTTTTGATTCGTAAATAATGGAAAGATGCTTCAGGCATTTTTTTCTTGGCTCTTAGCTTTAAATTTGCATAAATTTTAGCTGACAGCACTTAATTAAGCATTGTAATTTTTTGTTTAATTTCTAACATCTCTTAATAAAGGTAAATTAACTTTTATAAACAAAATAAAAAATTACTTCTTTTGATGAAAGAAATATTTAAAACTTGGGTTTCAACGCGATATGAAATGAATGCTTTCAATTATTTTGGTGTGTACTATATATAAATTTTATGGATCTTGAGATATTGTAGTTGACTAATAAAATTCCAGTTTAATTTACAATCAATTTATAAGCGCAGGATAAAAAGAGGACCATTACTTTTCTTTGCAACTGTTTAGCATCCAAAATGATTAACTGCTTCATTATTACTTTAAAGGTGCCTAAGACACTATTAAAGTTGGAAAATAAAAACTTCTAATAATGTCCAACCATGCACTTTAATTTTTAAATTACTTTCGCTTCCAGACAAATTGTCCAAAGATCTTATAACGTTTTGGAATTTTCTCTTTTGTTTCTGATTCTTGGAAGAAGGGAGTCCGAAGATCACTCTTGAAATTTTCTAATTAATTAAATTGAGCGTGGCTCCTTCATCATTCACTTCACGCTCCGGGAAACTTTCAGAGCGAAATAATTTTCGGGCCTTGATCATAAATGGTTATTCACTGCATATAGTAGTATCTTTTGCATCAGATAAAAGCATTCCCTCTGCGCCCGATCGAAATTGATTATGTACTTTCAGGAATTAGAAGTTCTTATAAATGAAAAAAAAGGTAACTCTGGTTTCATACGGATCAAATGTTTAAAGGATATTTAATTAGAAAAATTTTAAAGTAAATATGTGAATAAAAAAAGTTTGTACCATGTACATTTTAATTACAAAATCAGTTAGCTTTTTCTTGAAGACTCACAAAATGCAATATTGAATGTTCAGTTAGAGTAATTATATTTTCGGCATAGGACAGAACTGATAGTGATAAAACTAAAAAAAAAATTAATTATAATAATTTGAATATGTTCAACATTTGATTAATAGGTAATCAATAATGGAAGAATAAGTAATTCAGTAGTTTTAGATATATCCCATAGATTTAAGGGATTGTTTTCTAATATAAACAACTAATCAGTTAGTTTCAAATTGTTCATCTTCAATCTAATAATGATGGCAAAACGTCAATAAATTTCTGCGACACTAAAATGCTAATTATCAAATATTATGTATAACATAAAATATTTTTGATTCATAAAGAATGGAAGAGATAACTTTAAGTATTATTTTTGGCTCTTAACTTTAAAAGCTTATAAACTTTAACTGACATCACTTAATTAAGCATTGTAATTATTTGTTTTCTTCTTTATATCTCTTAATCAATATTATTTGTCTTTTTTTATGAACAAAAATAAAAAAAAAATTATTTTTGATGATGAAGGAAATACTTAAAACTTAAGTTTCAACTTGATATGAATTGAATGCATTCAATAAGCTTCATGTGTATAAACATTTTATGGATCTTGAGATATTGTAATTGTCTGAATTTTCAATCAATTTCGAAACGCTGGAAGTTATTTTTCTTTGGTTTCGCAGTTTAACTGCCTCATTATTACTTTAAAGGTGCCTAGATCTACAATGTTCCAACGTTTTTTTTAAATTACTTTCTTCCAGACAAATTTTGATCTTCTTTTGGAATTTTCTCTTTGTTTCTGATTCTTGGAAGAAGAGGGCCTTAAGGTCACTCTTGAAATTCTCTAATTAATTAAATTGAGCGTGTCTCCTTCATCATTCACTTCACACTCCGGGAAACTTTGAGAGTGAAATAATTTTCGAGCCTTCATTATGAATGGAGAGCCACTGCATATAGTTGTATCTTTTGCATCAGAGATCCGAGGCGTTCCTTTGCGCCCGATTGAAATTGATTACGTACTTTCAGGAATTGTACGATCTTATAAGTGAAAGAATGTAACTCTGGGTTTATACCGATCAAATGTTCGAGGTTGTTTAATTATTAAAATTTTAAAGTAAATATACGAATTAAAAATTGTATACCATGTACATTTTAATTAGAAACACCTGGTTGCCTGTTTTTGTTGAAGGCTTATAAAATGCAGTATTGAATGTTCAGTTGCGATACTTATATCTTGTGATTTATTTTGGAAATATGATTAATAAAACAAAATAATGTAACTATTTAGAAATAAATTAAAAAATAGTTGCTTAAATAAATTAAAATATATTTCAACATTTAATTGATAATGTATCCATAATAAAAACACAAATATTTCAAAAATATTTTCAGATATATCCCATAGATTTTAAGGGATTTTTTTCTTATATTACCCCATATAGGCGGTCGGCCTGATGGAAAAAGGCTAGCGCTCTGATCAATCGGCCTTTGGTGCTCTAGGTTGGAATCCTGGCGGTGACATAGATAATTGTTAGTGATTCGGTATTCACGTTAAACTATAGGTGTCGGTCTGTTTAGCCTTCGTGTGCACAAGATGACCGTAGAGCGAAAAATTAAATCAAAACCATACTTCCTGAGGTATAATCAAAATTTCCATTCATTATGTTATTATAAGTTAAATTTTTAACTTTAGAATACGCGTTTATACATTGAAGCTTTGGTGTGTATAAACATTTTATGAATCTTTATATATTGTAATTGACTAATAAAATTCCAGTTTAATTTTCCATTAATTTCTAAACGCATGATAAAAAAGAGGACCAATATTTTCTTTGCAACTGTTTCTCATCCAAAATGATTAACTGCCTCATTATTACTTTAGAGGCGCCTAAGTCACTATTAAAGTTGGGAAATAAAAACTTTCTAATGATGTCCAACCATGCACGTTAATTTTTAAATTACTTTCGCTTCCAGACAAATTGTCCAAGATCTTTCAACGTTTTGGAATTTTCTTTTTGTTTCTGATTCTTGGAAGAAATTCACTCTTGAAATTTTCTAATTAATTAAATTGAGCGTGGCTCCTTCATCATTCACTTCACGATCCGGGAAACTTTCAGAGAGCGAAATAAATTTTTCGAGCCTTGATCATAAATGGGGAGACACTGCATATAGTAGTATCTTTTGCATCAGATCCACGGCATTCCCTTGGCGCGCGATCGAAATTGATTATGTACTTTCAGGAATTATACTTTCTTATAAATGAAATATAACTGTGGGTTGATATTCATCAAATGTTCGACGTTGTTTAATTAGAAAATTTTAAAGTAAATATATGAACTAAAAATTGTGCACCATGTACATTTTAATTAGAAACATTGGTTAGCCTTTTTATTGAAGGCTCAAAAAATGCAGTATTGAAAGTTCAGATGCAATAATTATACCTTATTACTTATTTCCAACATACGATACGACATTTGGTACACAAAATATACCAATTTGTGTAGTTGATCAATCAAAAGAATTTATATCAGGTATAAACGTATGAGTATTTTTGTTCTACATCAATAAATAATAAACCTATTTAATGATTCATTAAAAAATTTTATATATTTCGATTGACAGTGATTTATAAATCAGAATGCATCCCAGGAACATTCATGACTAGCTATGTAGTAAATCCCATACAACAAAATTTAGTATAATTACTCTTAGATAAATAACTAATTAGTTTGCTTCAAATTGTTCGACTCCAATCTAATTATGATGAGAAAAGGTCATTAAATTTCCACAACACAGTAATGTTTATTATCAAATATTATGAATAACATAAATTATTTATGATTCATAAAGAATGGAATAAACTTCCTTACATTTTCTTGGCTATGCGATTTAAAAATTGCATAAATTTTAACTGACAGCATTTAATTAAGCATTGTAATTATTTATTTCCTTACTATATCTCTTAATCCAGATTAATTGACTTCTTTGAACAAAGTAAAAAACTATTTCTGATGATGAACGAAACACTTAAAACTTAAATTTCAACTTGATATGCATTGAAGGCTTTCAATCAGTTTGTTGTATACTATATAAACTTTTTATGAATCTTGAGATGTTGTAATTGACTAATAAAATTCCAATTTAATTTTCATTCAATTTCTGAATGCATGATTAAAAAAAGACTATTATTTTTTCTTTGCAACTGTTTAGCATCCAAAATGATTAACTGCCTCATTATTACTTTAGAGGCGCCTAAGACAATATTAAATTCGAAAATAAAAAACTTCTAATGAGTCCGACCATGCACGTTAATTTTTAAATTACTTTCGCTTCCAGACATTGTCCAATGATCTTCCAACGTTTTGGAATTTTCTCTTTTGTTTCTGATTCTTGGAAGAAGGGGGCCTGAAGATCACTTTTGAAATTTTCTAATTAATTAAATTGAGCGTGGCTCCTTCATCATTCACTTCACGGTCCGAGAAACTTTGAGAGCGAAATAATTTTTCGAGCCTTGATCATAAATGGGGAGCCGCTGTATACAGTAGTGTCTTTTGCATCACATCCAAGGCATTCCCTTTGCGCCGGATAGAAATTGATTATGGACTTTCAGGAATTATACGTTCTTATGAATGAAATAATGTAAGTCTGGGTTGACACGGATCAAATGTTTGAAGTTGTTTAATTAGAAAAATTATAAAGTAAATATGCAAATTAAAAATTGAGTACCATGTACATTTTAGTTAAAAACGCCTGGTTAGCTTTTTTTTGTTGAACGTTCATAAAATGTAGTATTTACTGTTCAGTTGCAGTAATTATATCTTGCGACTTATTTTCGACAGATGATTGACAATAGTAAATAATGTAATTATTTTCAAATTAATTAAAACGATACCTTTAAATAAATTAAAATATATTTCAACAAATAATTACTAGTGAATCAAAAATAAAAATCAAATATTTCAGTCATATTTTTATATATATCCCATAGTTTGTAAAGCGATTGTTTTCTTCATATATCTTGCTGATGGGTGGCCTGATAGCCAATAGGCTAGATCTGGGGCCTTTGCTGCGTCAGATTCAAGTTGCTTTGTTGCTAGCGCTGGGATGGATAATTGTTAGCATTCGGTATCCACGTTAAACTGTATCTGTCTCTCTTTTTAGCCCTCGGGTGCAGAACATGACCGTAGTGCGAAAAATCAAACCAAATCCATACTTTTGCGGAGGAATAATCAAAAATGCAATTTATTATGTTCTTAAAAGTTATATTTATAACTATAGAATACGCGTTTTTACATTGAAGTTTTGGTATGTATAAACATTAAGTTTCTTGATCTTGTGATATTGCGATTGATTAATTAAATTCCAGTTTAATTTTCAATCAATTTCTAAAACGTAGGATAAAAAAAGAGGACCATCATTTTTTTTGCGACTGTTTAGCATCCAAAATGATTAACTGCCTCATTATTATTTTAGAGGCGCCTAAGACGCTATTAAAGTTGGAAAATAAAAACTTCTAATGATGTCCGACCATGCACGTTAATTTTTAAATTGCTTTCGCTTCCAGACAAAGTGTCCAATGATCTTCCAACATTTTGGAATTTTTCTCTTTTGTTTCTGATTCTTGTAAGAAGGAGAGCGAAGATCACTCTTGAAATTTTCTAATTAATTAAATTGAGCGTGGCTCCTTCATCATTCACTTCACGCTCCGGGAAACTTTCAGAGCAAAATCATTTTTCGAGCCTTGATCAAAAATGGCCTTCAACTGCATAGAGTAGTATATTTTTGCACCAAGGATCCAAGGCTTTCCCTTTGCGACCGTCCGAAATTGATTAAGTACTTTTAGAATTGTACTTTCTTATAAATGAAAGAATGTAACTCTGGGTTGATACGGATCAAATGTTCGAGGGTGTTTAATTAGAAAAATTTTTAAAAATAAATATGTGAATTAAAAATTGTGTACCATGTACATTTTAATTAGAAACGCTTGGTTAGATTTTTTGTTGAATGCTCATAAAATGCAGCATTTGATGTTCAGTTGCAGTAGTTATATCTTATGAATTATTTTCGACATGTGATACGACATTGGTATACGAAATATACCAATTTGTGTAGTTGATCAAGCAAAAGTATTTATTTGAGATTGGATATTTCTGTTTTTCATCAATTAAATATAAACGTACTTAACTCTTCATTAAATATATATTCGATTGATATCATTTATAAATCAGAATGAATCCCATAGACATTCATTTAACAGTTTCGCTGTAAAATCTAATACAACAAAATTTAGTATAATTGTTCTTCGATAAACAACTAATTCAGTTTACTTCAAATTGTTCGACTCCAATTTATTTATGATGAGAAAAGTCAAAATATTTCTACAACACTGTAATGTTAAACTTATTAAAGTAGAATAAATTATTTATGATTCCTACAGAATTAAAAAAATAACTTAATTCCTTTTTTTCATGATACATAGCATTAAAATTGCATAACTTTTAATTGACAGAACTAATTAAGCATTGTAATTATTTGTTTTTTTCCTTATACCTCTTAATCAAGATTAATTTACTTTTATAAACAAAATAAAAATTATTTTTGATAATAAAGATCAAGTAAACGAATTTATACAAGATTGAGTATTTCAGTTCTACATCAATAAAATATAAACCTACTTAACTGATTCTTTAACTATTTTGGATTTCATTTGACTTTGATTTATAATCAGAAAGAATGTCAGAGACACTCATCACCAGTCAGTTTTGCAGTAAATCTTATTCAACAAAATTTAGTATAATTGTTCTTAGATAAACAACTTATGAGTTTGCATCAAATTATTCCACTCTATTAATCTAATTAACATGGAAAAGTTCAATAAATTTCTGCAACACTGTAATATTACTTTATGAATAATATGCATAAAATAAATTATTTATGATTCATAAAGAATGGGAAAGATAGTTTCATGCATTTTTTTCTTGGCTCTCAGCTTTAAAATTGCATATATTTTTACTGACAATACTTCATTAAGCATTGTAACTATTTGCTTCTTCCTTATATCTCTTAAAATATTAGTTGACTTTTATAAACAAAATAAAAAACTATTTCTGATGAGGAAATAAATATTTAAAACCCAAGTTTCAACTTGATATGAAATGAATGCTTTCAATCAGTTTGGTGTGTATTATATAAACATTTTATGGATCTTGAGATATTGTAATGGACTAATAAAATTCCAGTTTAATTTTCAATCAATTTCTAAAACGCAAGATAAAAAGGGACCATTATTTTTCTTTGCAACTGTTTAGCATCCAAAATGATTAACTGCCACATTATTACTTTGGAGGCGCTAAGGCACTATTAAAGTTGGAAAATAAAAACTTATAATGATGTCCGACCATGCACGTTAATTTTTAAATTACTTTTCCTTTCCAGACAAATTTTCCAATGATCTTCCAACGTTTTGGAATTTTCTCTTTTTGTTTCTGATTCTTGGAAGAAGGTTGCCCAAAGATCTCTCTTGAAATATTCTAATTAATTAAATTGAGCGTGGCTCCTTCATCATTCACTTCACGCTCCAGGAAACTTTCCGAAAAAAAATAATTTTTCGAGCCTTGATCGAAAATGGAGAGATACTGCATAGAGTAGTATCTTTTGCATCAGGATCCAAGGCATTCCCTTTGCGCCGATCGAAATTGATCATGTACTTTCTGGAATTATACGTTCTTATAAATGAAAGAAAAGCAACTCTGGGTTCATACGGATCAAATGTTTAAAGGATGTTTAATTAGAAAAATTTTAAAGTAAATGTGTGAATTAAAAATGTTTGTACCATATACATTTTAATTAGAAACATCTGGTTAGTTTTTTTTGTATAAGGCTCATAAAATGAATTATTTTCTGTTCAGTTGCAGTAGTTATATCTTATGACTTATTTTTCGACATATGGTACGACATTGGTATACAAAATATATCAATTTGTGTAGTTGATCATGCAAAAGAATTTATACAAGATTGAGTATTTATATACACATCAATAAAATATAAAACCTACTTAAATATTCAATAAATATTTTGGATACAATAATACATGAACACGTAATGAATATGTTTGTTACTTTGATTTGCATTCTTTTATAACATTAATACTTTTTAAAATCATTTGTAAAGAGAAATCTAAGCAGTAAAAGACTAAAAAGAAAAAAAAAGCTTTTTAGTAAAAGAATGTGATGAAAAAAATAGATTAGAATTTCTCTTTTAAATGGTTATATTATGTATTTTACATATTTCTGTCATAATGCTCTGTCGTAACTTCATGGACAAAATTTCGTTAAATTATTTTACAGTTATGTTAATACGGAAGAAACTAACGAGAATATTTTGCTACAAGATTACCCTCATAGAAAATTAGTAGGATCATTGACAACTCTAATGAATATTCAGAATGCCATGCTGTTATTTTTCTTGTTTCATAGTATGTCATGCTAAAGAGTTATTGTTAACTTTGAAGCTCTTTCTGGGAGGCATTTCCATAGTGTTCGGAGCTGACTTAATTGGCGACAAAAATTTGTCAGTAGCAATTTAAAATTATGCACCAATTGTCTATTTTCAAACATTTTTTTAGTATAAAAGAAAAATAGATGAACTAACTTTAATAAATTTATTTTAATAAAGAATATTCTAATTTTTTTTAAGAACTTTAATTTGGAGATACATTTGTACAATCTGTATTATATTCAATAAATGGTCTGCAAATTTTAATCTATATGTAGTTTAAAACTTGGATTTTAACAATATTTTAAAATGCGTTATATACCAAAGTATGAAATGCATTTAGCATCATAAAAGCCACCCATATTTTTCTTATGGAAAATATTTGTATAGTTGATCAAGCAAAAGACGATTGATTATATATGATCTACATCAATGAAATGTAAACCTATTTACCGAATCTTTAGCCCTTTTAAGAATTTCGATTGACTGTGATTTATAAATCAAACTGAATCTCAAAAACATTCATCACCAATTTCGTAGTAAATCCCAAAGAACAAAATTTAGTATAATTAATCTCAGATGAACCACTGATCAGTTATCTCTAAATTGTATATCTTTAATTTAATTATGATGGAAATGGTCAATAAATTTCTACTACACTGTACTATATTATGAATAAAATAAAATATTTATGATTCATAAAGATCGTAAAAGCATTTAAAGCTTCATGCATTTTTTTTTCGCTCTTAGCTTTTAACTGCATAAATTTTAACTGAAAGCACTTAATTAAGCATTGTGATTATTTACTTGTAATAATAAAAAGCTTTATGGAAGGATTTTTCTTCCTTATATCTCTTAATCAAGATTAATTGACTTTTATCAACCAAAAAAAGAACTAGTTCTGATCATGAAAGAAATATTTAAAAATTAAGTTTCAACTTGATATGAAATGAATGATTTCAATCAGTTTGGTACGTGTATAAATATTTTATGGATCTTGAGATATTGTGGTGGACTAATAAAATTCCAGTTTAATTTTCAATCAATTTCTAAACGCAGGATAAAAAGAGGACCATTATTTTTATTTGCAACTGTTTAGCATCTTAAATGATTAACTGCCCCATTACTAATTTAGAGACGCCTGAGACACTATTAAAGTTTGAAAATAAAAACTTCTAATAATGTCCGACCATGCACATTAATTTTTAAATTACTTTCGCTTCCAGACAAATTGTCCAATGATCTTCCAACGTTTTGGAATTTTCTCTTTTTTGTTTCTGATTCTTGGAAGAAGGGTGCCCGAAGATCACTCTTGAAATTTTCTAATTAATTAAATTGAGTGTGGCTCCTTCATCATTCACTTCACGCTCCGGCAAACTTTCAGATAGCGAAAACATTTTTTTTCGAGCCTTGATCATCGAACCACTGCATATAGTTGTATAATTTGCATCAGAATCCAAGGCATTCCCTCTGCGCCCCAAACAGATTATGTACTTTCAGGAATTATACGTCTTATAAAAGCAAGAATGTAGCTCTGGGTTCATACGGATCAAATGTTCTAGGTTGTTTAATTAGAAAAATTTCAAAGTAAATATGCGAATTAAAAATTTTGTACGATGTAGATATTATTTAGAAACTTCTGGTTAGCTTTTTTGTTGTAGGCTCACAAATGCAGTATTTGATTTTATATCTTGTGACTTATTGTCGACATTGGAAAGTAGTGTATTTATAAAACTAAATAATACAATTATTCCCAAATAGATTAATATTATTCGTTTAAATAAATTAAAATATGCTTCAATATTTGATTGACAGTGAAACAATAATAAAATCACAAATATTTCAGATATATCCGCTATATTTTAAGGGATTTTTTTTCTTGTATTCCCCATACTGGCGTGTGCCTAATGGCAATTGACTAGCGCTCTGATAAATTGGCCTTTGGTGCTTCAGGTTCGAAGGAATGCTTCGGTATCCACATTAAACTGCAGGTGTCGGTCAGCCCTCGTGTGCACAAGAATTACCGTGGAGTGAATAATCAAACCAAACCCATACTTCTGCAGGAATAATCAAAAATCCAATTTATTATGTTAGTTTAAATTAAATTTATAACTATAGAATACGCGTTTATGCATTGAAGCTTTGGCGTGTACAAACATTTTATGGTACTTGAGATATTGTAATTGACTAATAAAATTCCAGTTCAATTTTCAATCAATTTCTAAACGCAGGGGAAAATAGTGGACCGTTATTTATATTTGCAGCTGTTTAGCAGCCAAAATGATTAACTGCCTCATTATTACATTAGAGGCGTCTAAGACACTATTAAAGTTGGAAAATAAAAACTTCTAATGATGTCCGACCATGCACGTAAATTTTTAAATTACTTTCGCTTCCAGACAAATTGTCCAACGAACTTCCAACGTTTTAGAATTTTCTCTTTGTTTCTGATTCTTGAAAGAAGAGGGCCCGAAGATCACTCTTGAAATTTTATAATTAATTAAATTGAGCGTGGCTCCTTCATCATTCACTTCACGCTCCGGGAAACTTTCAGAGAGAAATAATTTTTCGAGCCTTCATCACAAATGGGGAGCCACTGCATATAGTAGAATCTTTTGCATCAGATCTGGGGCATTCCCTTTGCTCCAGAAATCGATTATGTTCTTTTTTTGTAATTGTACGTTCTTATCAATGAAAGAATATAACTCTGTGGGTTAATACGGATCAAATGTTCGAGCCTGTTTAATTAGAAAAATTTTATAGTAAATATGTGAATTGAAAGTTTTGTAGAATGCACATTTTAATTAGAAACGCCTGGTTACCTATTTATATTGAAGACTCATAAAATGCAGCATTTGATGATCAGTTGCAGTAATTATATCTTGAGAAAAAAAGGGTATTGATAAAACTAAATAATGTAATTATTTTCAAATAAGTTCAAACTATTCCTTTAAATAAATTAAAATATGTTTCAACATTTGATTGATAGTGAATGAATAATAAAAACACAAATATTGCAGAAATATTTTCATATATATATATCCCTTAGATTGTAAAGGATTTTTTTTTATTATATTTCCCATACTGTCGGGCGGCTTGATGGCCAATTGGTTAGCTCTCTGGCCTTTGGTGCTTGAGGTATGAATCCTGGCGGTGGAATGGATGTTTGTTCATGCTTCTGAATCCACGTTAAACTGTAGATCCTGGTCTGTTTAGCCCTCGTGTGCACAAGATAACTGTAGGGCGAAAATCAAACCAAACCTATACTTCAGGAGGGATAATCAAGGTTATAACTATAGCTTGGGTGTCTATAAACATTTTATGGATCCTGAGATATTGTAATTGACCAAAAAAATTCCAGTTTAATGCTCAATCAGTTTCTAAACGCAGGATAAAAAGAGGACCATTATTTTTATTTGCAACTGTTTAGAACCCAAAATGATTAACTGCCTCATTATTACTTTAGAGAGGCGCCTAAGACACTATTAAAAGTTGGGAAATAAAAACTTTCTAATGATGTCCAACCATGCACGTTAATTTTTAAATTGCTTTCTCTTCCAAACAAATTGTCCAATGATCTTCCAACGTTTTGGAATTTTCTTTTTATTTCCGACTCTTGGAAGAAGGGGGCCAGAAGATCACTCTAGAAATTTTCTAATTACTTAAATTGAGCGTGGCTCCTTCATCATTCACTTCACGCTCAGGGAAACTTTCACAGAGCGAAATAATTTTTCGAGCCTTGATCATAAATGGGGAGCCACTGCATATAGTAGTATCTTTTGCATCACATATCCGAGGCATTCCCTTTGAAATTGATTATGCACTTTCAGGAATTATACGTTCTCATAAAAGGAAAGAATGTCAAACTCTGGGTTGATACGGATCAAATGTTCGAGTTTGTTTAATTAAAAAAATTTTTTAAAGTAAATGTGCGAATTAAAAATTGTGTACCATTTACATTTTAATTAGATACGCCTGATAAGCTTTTTTTTTGTTGAACGCTCATAGAATGCACTATTTGCTGTTCAGCTGCAGTAATTATATCTATGTCTTATTTTCGACATATGATACGACATTGGTATACGAAATATATAAATTTGGTTTGATGATCACAAAATAATTTATATCATATTGAGTATTTCTGTACTACATCAATAAAATATAAACCTACCTAACTATTCATTGAATACATTAAATATTTTGGATTTTGATTGACTTTGATTTATTAATCAGAATGAATCCCAGAGACACCCATCACCAGTTATGCAGTAAATCTTATGCAGAAAAAATTTAGTATAATTGTTCTTAGACAAACAACTAAACAGTTTGATTCAAATTGTTCGAGTTTAATCTAATTATGATGAGAAAAGGCAAAAATTTTCAACAATACTGTAATATTTATCAAATATTATGAATAACATAAAATATTAATGATTCATAAGAATTGAAAAGATAACTTCAATAAATTTTTTTCTACTGTCTTGGTTTTAAAATTGCATTAATTTTAACTGACATCACTTAATTAAGCATTGCAATTACATCTCTTAATCTTGTAAATACATTACCGATTTAATTTCAGAATGCTCCACATCGAATGCGCCTCGTCGCCAGAGTAGTCCGACCCGTTAAGGGCCGATGTACGCTCCGGCTGTGCCGTCACCGACGCGCAAGGTGCGAACGGTATCGTTGCAGCGGACTCAGACGGGATTCGACCTTAGAGGCGTTCAGTCATAATCCCACGGATGGTAGCTTCGCACCACTGGTCACTCGACAAGCACATGTACCAAGGGCCGGAACCTGCGGTCTTCGTACTCGAGCAGGATTACTATCGCAACGACCAGCCATCAGTAGGGTAAGTCCAAGTTACGTAAGACCGACCAGCCCTTAGGCACACGGCACATCAGATCGGCATCACCGTTCACACCATCCAAACACCCCATGGGTCCAACTAGGACCAACCAACGCGAAAAATATAAATTGCCTAATCAATGACTGGAAGATTTATCAGTTCCACCAACTAATTTTTAACAAACAAAATACACAGAAAAAATACAAAGAAAACAGCAGGAGTACAACTCCTGAAGCAAAAAGCTTTTTACAAAAGATAAGAAATATAAAGAGAGAAAAAAATAAGCACAGATGAAGAGAAGCAATTATATACATATTTACAGATGAGCCATAGGTCAGCGTTACTGTTCGTCCAGAGCCATTTCCAAACGCTTCTTCAAAATCTCGGAAATCGTCTTGCGGAAGTCCTTGCTGCGAAGCAGTTGTTTCAGAGACATCCCAGCGAAGTCCTTCGGAAAGCCTTTCTTTCTGTATTCTGTCCATAGCTGACATTCATACACCAGATGATGTCTTGTCTCATCCTTTTCTTCACAAGCACAAAGGCTGGATTTATGAAAAAATCTAT
>BPLR01013463.1:0-10649 GCA_021605095.1 Caerostris extrusa | reverse complement strand
CCGCCCTAATATGTCTATTGGACGTAGGGCTGATAGCCCCTACACCTTAAATAGCCTGTCTTGAAATTTCTGCCAGTATAATGAACACCGAAGTTATATCGACCACTTTGAAGAATAGTGCTTTGAATCGTAAAATAATTCATTTTTTAGCACATTACAACATTAAAGAAGAAAAATATTAAAAGTTTTAGTATTTTAAGAATGCATATTTTGAGGCCAACTTATTTTCTTCAACTTCATTCATCATCTTTGTTATATACACTTAGAAAATAGATTCTGACATAAATGAGCATTTACTTATCAAGTGCTGTAAAAGCCAAGGTGGCGATGGGTATCTCTCTTGTGTGGTTTCTGGGAATTCTTAAATATTGGTAGAAGGTTACCTGTTTTCCCTTAGGAATACTTGTTTATTGATGATAAAAAAGAAAACCATGTGTTTCCATGTGTGCCCTTGGAGAGGCATTTTGGTAACCGAACGAGAGCCCTGTTATGCCTGCTATTTAGGTCCTTTTCAGGGCCAGAAAGCGTGGTTAGCACATCTCTGTCCAGTCTATCAGTAAATCGGTGGTGCAATAAAAATAGATTGCAAAGTGACCCTCCAGAAATTATCGTGTTGAAGTTGGGACGGGTGAGATCTGGAGTTCATTATTGCATTCCCCCCTTCCTACCTATGGACCTTCTTCGCTCAATTTTACTGCAAATTTTAGACTTCTGACTGGACAACTTTTTCAAGGACACCTTTACTGGATAGGCGTAGCCAAGAATTCCTGACTGTTTCTCTGTTCTACACACACTTTTATAAATTTACACTTTTGACAAGATGGCCTGAACTCTCTTTTATAGACTGTTCTCCAGACTATTTTTATAACAAGGCCTTTGGATTTTATTGGGCTGCCAGGGCCCATGATGGCATATTGCCTCCCGCACCAACGTAGGAAAAAAGGGTTGCAGTAGTGCTAATGCTTGCTGTTCTAATGCAGCTGGCAATACAGAGGGCAGTTAATCTTTATGCCATAAGCGAGGGCTGCACCTCTGTTATTCATTTAGCACTACCTGAGGAGGCATGTGTGTAACTTGAAGATATGCTACGGACGTGAGTAACACTACCCCCACAACTCTCTACGATCGTATTTAACCGGGACCTACGGTTTAAAATGGATTTCAGAACCACTACAAACATCCGTGGGGCCACCATTACTCGAACTCTGGTAAAATGGAGCGCCAGGCGCTAGTCACTCTGTCATTAAGCCTCTGGGGGAAAAAGTATTATTCTATAATGACCACCGATCGACTCCTAACAAAGTCATAAGGACCAATTTGAAGACCAGTGCTTTGAATTGCAAAATAATCCTTTTTTAGCACATTAAAACATTAAAGAAGAAAACTATTAAATATTTTAGTACTTTGAGGCTAACTTATTTTCTTCAACTTCATTCATCATCTGAAAATTGATTTGTTATAACTACTTGGAAAACAAATTCGAGATAAAGGAAAAGCATTTACTTATCAAGTGCTGTTTTACTATCTTCCCCTACCACGGGCACAAAAAAAAAAGAAAATTGGATCTATCAAACTTTCTTTCTTTCTCACTAAGTGAAAACATATAGCAGTTATTCATAAAATAAACAAGTAGGAAAATTAATCGGAATCCCATAATAGAATATTTCAAATATATATTTCCAGGAAAAAGTTTTCGGGGGAAATTGTTTAACGATCGAGACGAAAACATGATTAATGAAAGAAAGCACAAATCTCGGCAGAAGCAACAAAATAATAAAAAGAAAATTCGAGAAAAGAAATATTTCATATTTCCGAAAAGTCGAAGATCGCAATAGATCGCTCTGATTAAAAGAGGAAAAAAAAAATTTGGTCCTTAATAAAAATATTAGAAATCTATTACTTTCGGGGGGTAATAACATGTTTCTCCTTTTAATTAGTTATATAAATTTTCCCGTGTATCTTATCAAGGGCAATCTTCCCATTTGTCTTCCAGGTTAAGATGGAAACTTAATTGCTTTCGATTATGTTTAATAATTGAAATATTTTAGATTGCTAAACATTTTTTCGGGACGTGAATGGCTGAGTGACTGGCGCTCTGGCGCCCGTTGCCACAAGTTTCGGGTTCAAAAAACCCGACAGTGTCATGGATGTTAGTAGTTCTTCGGAATCTACTTTAAACCAAGTAGTTCCTGCCTAATTTGGCCGCAGAGCGTTGGGAGTAGGGCTGACAACTCTCCCCGTAAATAGAATCATCCACCATCTAGAGCTCTGCCAGCAGGCAGACGACCTTGGCCCACCATGGGGCTGTTTCGTCATGGTGATGATAAGTTGGTTTTCAGAAACCTAAAGCATCCTGTTTGGCACATTGCGATTTCTAATCTAGAGAAAGGCAATTGAAAGTGAACCAAGCTGAAAATTCCCGTATCTACGCCAGGTAGGGACACTATAAATCTGTGAAATGGAAAAAACTTTCCATTGGGTTGGATGAGGAAGGCTCACATGGAAATATTCTTAATGATGCTACTTTAAATGGTCGTTTCCCATTTCAATTGCAGTTTAGCTAGTGGGTGTACCCTACCCCTCGTGGTGCATCCTGGGTAAACTGAATCAGCAACGTATACGACTATCAGTGGCAAACTTCAATTCGAGTGCCCCTATATTTTTTGTGGAACATCAGTGGGTTTCATGTGACACTTATCTATGCCATGTATAGCCCATCGAAAGGTGGTGGGGAAGAGCATTATCTTTCTAGGGGATTTTATGCGTAACTGCCCGGGCATTTTGAATGTCATATAGATTTGGTTTGGTGCGTCGCTCTGCGGTGAGTTGGTCACTCTAGCTCAGTTGTGATAATGCCTGTTGTTAACAAAGAAAAGGTGCTTTTCAGGTCCCAAAAGCGGCTGCCATCTCTGTCCAGTCCTACCAGTAAATCTGTGGTGTAATAAAAAAGGTTGCAAATATCCCTGTGTGAAATGACCTTGTTGAAGTTGGGCGGGTAAGGTCTGGAGTTCGTTATTGATCTCGTCTCTCTCCCTGAACCTTCGTCGCTCAATTTTTACTGCACATTTCAGACTTTTGACTTTTACAAGAACACCTCTGCTGTAAAGGCTTGGCCATATTCTGACTTTGTCCTGTGTTCTCTAAACACTTTTATGGATTATTCATATTTGACAAGCTGCCCTGCGCTCTTTTATGGTTCTCCAGACAACTTATACAGAGACAGTTAATCTTTATGTCATAAACAAGGTCTGAACCTCTGTTACTCATTTAGCACTACACAGGAGGCAAGTGTAGCTTGAAGATAGGCTACGGACGCGAGTAACACTACCCACACAACGCTCTACGATCATATTAGACCGGGATCTATTATTTAAAGAGGATTTCAAACCCCACAAACATTCATGGCCTCGCCGGACTCGAATCGAAACCTGTGGGACATCGAGCACCAGAGCACTAGTCACTCGGTCATCAGGTCCATTAAAAATAATAGTATTCTAAAAATCGACTCTAACAAAGTTATATGGACTACTTTGAAGACCAGTGCTTTGAATTGTAAAATAATTCATTTTTAGCATATTATGAAACATTAAAGAAGAAAAATATTAAATGTTTTAGTACTTTAAGAATGCATATTTCGATGCTAACTTATTTTTCTACAACTGCATTCATCATCTGAAAATTGATTTGTTATAACTACTTGGATAACAAATTCGAGATAAGTGAAAAGCATTTACTTATCAAGTGCAGTTTTATTATCTTCCCCTACCACTGGCACAAAAAAGGGAAATTGGATCAATCAAACTTTTTTCTTTACTTGAGCGAAAAACATATAATAGTTATCCATAAACTAAACAAGGAGGAAAATTAATCAAAATCCTATAATAGATATTTCAAATATATATTTCCAGGAAACAGTTTTCCGGGGGAAAGTTGTTTAACGATCGAGACGAAAACCCGCGACTCTCTGAAAACATGATTAATGAAAGAAAGCACAAATCTCGGCAGAAGCAAAAAAATAACAAAAGGAAATTCCTAGAAAGAAATATTTCATATTTCCGAAACTCGAAGATCACAATATATCGCTCTGATTAAAGAGGAGGGAAAAAAAATTTGGTCCCTAATAAAAAATATTAGAAATCTATTACTTTCGGGGTAATAACAAGTTTCTTCGTTTAATTAGTTATATAAATTTTCCCGTGTCTTATCAAGGGCAATCTTCTCATTTCTTTTCCAGGTTAAGATTGAAACTTAATTGCTTTCGATTATGTTAGATAATAGAAATATATTCCATTGCTAAAAATTTTTCGGGGCCTGAATGGCCGAGTAACTAGCGCTCTGGCGCTCGGTGACACAGGTTTCATGTTCAAATCCCGGTGGTGCTATGGATGTTTGTAGTGGTTCGAATCCACTTTAAACCGTAGGTCCCGGTCTCATATGACTGTTGAGTGTTGGGCGTAACAACTCTACCCGTAAAAAGAAAACATCTCTCGTCTCGAAATATACCAGTAGGTAGACGGCCTTGGCCCACAAAGGGCTGTTGCGCCAATGATGATGAAATATTTTTTTTCAGAAACCTACAGCAGCTTGTTTGTTTGATGCATTAGGGTTTTCTTATCTAGCAAAAGTCAGCTGAACTAGGAGAACCGAACTGAAAGTTTCCCTGTCTACTCCAGGAAGAGACACGATACATCTGTAGAATGGAAAAACTTTTCATTGGATTCAATGATGAATTCTCACATGGAAATCATTTTAATGATGCTACTTTTAAATGGTCGTTCCCAATTTCAATTTCTGATTACCTAATGGAGTTGTACTATACCCTCGTGATGCATCCTGGCTAAAACTTAATCTACAACGTATACTACGTATCAGTGGGTAACTTCAATTCAAGTGCTCTATACTTTTTGTGGTACATCAGTGGGTTTCATGTTACACTTATCTATGACATGAATAGCCCATCGATGATGGTGAACACACTATCTTGGTGATGATGATGGGAAATGATGAGGGTGATGGGAAACACGCTATCTTTCTAGGCGATTTTTAGGCATAACTGCCCCGCATTTGAATGTCATATATAGATTTGGTTTGGTGCGTCGCTCTACGGTGAGTTCTTCACTGCAGCTCAGTTGTGATTATGCCTGTTATTAACAAAAAAGGTGCTTTTCAGGTCCCAAAAGCAGCTGCCATCTCTGTCCAGTCCCTACCAGTAAATCTGTGGTGTAATAAAAAATAGATTGCAAGTATCCCGCCGCAATGACCTTGTTGAAGTTGTGGCAGGTAAGGTCGGAGTTCACTATTGATCTCCCCACTCTCCATGGACCTTCCTCACTCGGGTTTTTACTGCACATTTTAGACTTTTGACTCTTTTACAAGGACTGCTGTAAAGGCGTGGCCAATATTCATGACTGTGACTTGTGTTCCGTAAGCACAATTATGGATTTTTCATATTCGACAAGCTGCCCTGCGCTCTCTTTTATGAACTGTTCTCCATACAACTTTTATAACAAGGCTGGTTTTTATTGGGCTGCCAGAGGGTTCGTGCCCGATATGGCCTCCGAGCCGACGTAAGGGTAAAAGTATTATTCTATAATGCTCACCGATCGACTCCCTAACAAAGTTATATGGACCACTTTGAAGACCAGTGCTTTGACTTTTAAAATAAAATAATTTTTTAGCACATTGAAGAAGAAAAAAAAAGAAAAATATAAAAATGTTAAAATATTTTAGTACTTTAAGAAAGCATATTTTGAGGCTAACTTATTTTCTTCAACTTCATTCAACATCTGAAAATTGATTTGTTATAACAACTTAGAAAACAGGTTCAACATAAATAGAAGCATTTTCTTATCAAGTATAGTAAAGTCTTAGGTGGTGATGGTTCTCTATTGTAGTTTAAGAGAGTTCTTATACATTGGTAAAGGTCGCCTGTTGTCCTTAGAAACACTTTAATGATGTTAAGGAGAAAAGAAATAAATGCTTACACTCATCGACATGTTTAAACCATTACAATTATTTAATTAAAATCATTAAGAGTTCAATGTATTAATCATTCCTTCCGACGACTAGTCGAATACCACCTTTTTGCTTGTCTTGAACTTTTTTTATATAACTCCCTCACTCCACACATCGTATGTCCGATGGCTCCACATTTCCTTGAATTCCTCAAAGGATCCATCTCATCGATGTTCAATAGAGCCAAATTTTCTGGGCTTCCAGAACTTGACAAACCTGCAGAATCTCATGATGGCCTTAATGCTTTAAGATGGATAGAATAAGAAAACCGAATTAAGCATTATTCCAGGGGTGGTGTGTATCGCCTCCATGGGTGTCCCTTAAAATGCTTTTTGGTAACCAAACGAGATGCGAGTTTGTCACTGAAGTCCAGTTGTAATTATGCCTGTTATTAACAAAAAAAGTGCTTCTCAGGGACCGAACGTGGTTGCCATCTCTGTCCAGTCTACCAGTAAATCTGTAGTGTAATAAAAAATAGATTTCAAATGTCCCTCCGAAATTATCATGTTGAAGTTGGGACGGGTAAGGTCTGGTGCTCATTATTACATTCTCCCCTTGTTAGAATTTGTATGCTTTAGCTCGCGCCACCAGTGTCATGTGGTAGTTTTATAAAACCGGTTGGAACCGATTAACAGTTGCGCTGTCGCTTGGAGACGAACTGTTGCCGTGGAGACGAGCTGTTTTATTCCAAATGAGCTATTGTCTTCAAGTTGTGCTTTTTTTCTGAGATAAGCTGTTGCCTACCAGATGAACTGTTACCATCAACCCCTGTATATCTTTGTAAATATTGTTTGTAAATAAATGAAGATTCCATAAGTGTTTGAATGGTTTGATCAATTGGCGCCACTTCTGGGACCATCAAAAGAAAAGCTGCGGCTAACAAGAAAAATAGAACCACAGAACAGAAAGAAACAAGATAGTCGTAGTGACACCCCTCTACATGGACTTTCCCTGTTCTGGTTTTCCAGCTAATTTTTAGACTTGACTGGACATGACTTTTTAAAAAGGACACCTTAGCCGTATCTCCGTGGCCAATATTCCTGATTGCATCCTGTGTTCTTCAGTCACTTTTATGGGTTTTACACTATTGACAAAAATTGCCCTGAGCTCTCTTTTTATGAACTATTCTTCGGACAACTTTTATAACAAGGCTGATTTTTATTGGGCTGCCAGAAGGCTCGTGGCCGACATAATCTCAGCGCCTACGTAGGGAAAAAAAGCATTATTCTATAATGACCACCGATTGACTCATAACAAAATTATATGGACCACTTTAAAGACCAGTGCTTTGAATTGTAAAATAATTTCTTTTTTAGCACTTTAAAATATTAAAAAGAAAAAAAAACATTAAATGTTTTAGCACTTTAAGAATGCATATTTTGGGCCAACTTACTTTTTCCAACTTCATTCATCATCTGAAAATGATTTGTTATAACTACTTCGAAAACAAATTCGAGATAAATGAAAAGCATTTACTTATCAAGTGCTTTTTTAATATCTTCCCCTACCACAGGCACAAAAAAGGAAATTGGATCAATCAAACTTTTTTCTTTACTTGAGCGAAAACATATAATAGTTATCCTCATAAACTAAACCAGAAGGAAAATTAATCAAAATCCCATAATAGATATTTCAGATATATATTTCCAGGAAAAAAAGTTTTCCGGGGAAATTGTTTAACGATCGAGACGAAAACCCACGCGACTCTCTGAAAACATGATTAATGAAAGAAAGCACAAATCTCGGCAGAAGCAAAGAAAATAATAAAAAGAAAATTCCGAGAAAAGAAATATTTCATATTTCCGAAAACTCGAAGATCGTAATAGATCGCACTGATTAAGAGGAGGGAAAAAATTTGATTCCCCTAATAAAAAAAATATTAGAAATCTATTACTTTCGAGTAATAACAAGTTTCTTCTTTTAATTAGTTATATAAATTTCCCCGTGTATGTCCATTCATTAAGGCAATCTTCCCATTTCTTTTCCACGTTAAGATGGAAGCGTAATGGCTTTCGATTATGTTTTAATAATAAGAATATTTTCCATTGCTAAACATTTTCCGGGACCTGAATGGCTGAGTGACTAGCGCTCTGACGCTCAGTGCCGCAGGCTTCAGGTTCGAGTTCCGGCCGTGCCATGGATGTTTGTAGGGGTTCGTAATTCACTTTAAGCCGTAGGTCCCGGCCTAATATGGGCATAGGGCTGAGAACTCTCTCCCGTAAAAAAGAATCATCCATCGTCTAGAAATCTGCCAAGGCAGACAGCTTAATGACCATGGGGCTGTTGCGCCATTTGTGATTATAAAACATTTTTTCAAGGAACATACAGTAGCCTGTTGTTTTTCGCGCATTATGTTTTTCTGTTCTAGAGAAAGTCAGTTGTCTCTCCTCATTGTGACGTACTATCGCAGCCATCTGGATGGTTTCCTGTAATTTGCATATTCTTCTTCAAGATGTGTGTGTGTGATAATTCTACAGGTGAAATTTATATTTAGAGTTCAATTTCTGTGTGAATTCTGCAATTTATCCCAATTTATGGGCGCGGAAGTGTATAATGAGACTCATGAAATTACCGAATATCTTCACACAGGTCACAAAATGGGCATGTGGAATCATACACCATGAGCAGTTGCATCGGGATTGGTGATAGACCAAGAGCCGAAAACTGTATCGCTCCAATGAGAAGTGAGGGAAGCTGACCTCACTTGACGTCATATTCTAGCATGGAAAATGTTAGAAGAAGAAAGCGGTGTTCTACAACCTTAAAGTCAACTAGAAGTGTTGTTCCATCTTTTTCTCTGAAGGCAAAATAGAATAGGCCACGCGTTTTCCACCCTCTTTTCAAAAATGAGCCCTCGTGGTTTCGTAATCACGCCCTTGTGATAATTAAGACCTACAGTAATCTAGGCAATTAGATCCCGAAGTAACTCTGAAAAGTCTCCGACTTGGAGTGAATTTGCACTTGTGATTTAATCGTGCATCTGGGAAATCTCGAAACGTAAATCCTTCAATTGTTTTTGTGTAACAATAAGTTCTAATAATCCGAATATATATATATATATATATATATATATATATATATATATATATAAAAGCTGTAAAAATAAAAATAAAGTTTTCTCTTTAGCGTGAAAGGGACCCTCTTCTTGTTGCAAATAACCACTCTCACCTTTTTGAAGATTCTTGATGACAGATAAACCAACAAAAAGAACATCCGCAAGGGAGAGGAGCATTTCCTTCACAGAGGGAAAGGAGAGGGCATGAGGAGAGGGCAGATGGAAAATTTGATTAAAGGAGAGAAAACGAACAGATAAAAGCAGGTGGCATGGCAGAAGTTGAGGACAGAGAGTTCTGGATTGGAGATCGGAGAGGTTTGAGGAGCCCGAGGATAGGTTGAGAGAGTGAAGGAGTTCGGAAGCTGAGTGCTAGATTGTTTTAGTACGAGAAATTCATTTACAAATACCCATTTATATATTTGTTGGTGTTTAAGCCTTTTGTGTTTTTGAACATTCCACATCAAAGGACACACGTTAATTCCTTGCTGAACGTTTCGTAAAAACACCAACATAAAACGACAACATTCAGAGCGTAATTTTGAAATGAAAATCGAGGAAAGCATTAAAATTTATTGAGCACAGTTTCTTTTAACATGAAATTCCCAAACTATTTTGTTTCAAGAGTGAAAAATCAAAATCCAACCAGAAAATGTCCATGTATGTATAATTTTGTTCTTAATTATCTTATATTTAAAGTAAGATATCTCATGTATAAAAAAAATCAATCTATTTTTGTAAAAGGTAATAATACAAAAGTAATTACACATTAATTTAAAAAGTAAAATAGATAATTAAAAGAAGAAATTTGAAAATAGGAAAAAACATATTAAAATTGAAAATAATTAACTTAGGATTATTCTAACATTAAATTACAGGCAATTAAATTTTAGATTTTATATACATAGACATAATCAATAAAATAAAACTAATAAATAATAGCCATCAGGCCAACAGTCATTACCACAACCAACACCACACCCAAAAAACCAAAAACACCAAAAACCACAAACTTCTTAAAATGTTACAAACAGGATTAAAAATAAATTTATTTAATAATATCTTGTTTTATGACATATTATATATTCTGTTTAATTCATATAAAAAATGATTTAATTTTTATTAAAAAGCAGCTCTAATTAGTCATTATTTAATGCTACTTTTGCAACTTATCCATTATTTCTCCAAAAGTTGATATGTTACTTAAAAATGCGTAACTAATTTTAATTATTACCAATCTATTTAACTATATATTACAATAAATTACAAGAAAATTTACTAGATGTTATTTTATATATGAAAGAGAACATATTTATGAAGCTCATTTTACATGTCTTAGCAAATATAAATGGTTGTTTCAATAAAGGATTTACGTGATCAAGTTTATATTATGTAAATTTCTTGAAAATATTTTAAATATGATTTCGCTTATAATATGTATTATAATGTTTATACACGAAAGTTTACAGCTGCTTTTATACATAATAAATACTTTAAAATCTTTATAACATACCATTTTTTATAGGAAAGAATGTTGCTGTATTGTTTCCATTCCAAGCATTCCACATATATGTGATTTCCT